>PVJA010014534.1:0-47221 GCA_004027025.1 Myocastor coypus | reverse complement strand
GGGGGGGGGGTAGCTGCGTGGTCTAAGTTCCTGCCCGACAAGCCCCAGGACCTAGGTTTGGTGCCCATACCAAATGCTCACACTGCAGTGCATTCTGGGCCCACCTTGCCGGCCACCAACTACAGGAGGGAAGGCACACGCCTGTAATCCCAGCACTGGGGAGGCTGAGACAGGAGGATCACTACAAATCCAAGCTGGGAAGTGGGACTCTGTACCAAATAAATAAAAGCTGGATTATTTTTGTTTATTTTATTTGTTCATGTATGTATTGGATATAGAGTCTCACTATGCAGATCGGACTCGTAGTGTTCCTCCTGTTTTCACGCTCCCCAGGGGTGCGATTACAGACGCACGCCCCACAGCCAGACTGAGTCCCTGGCTCCGTGCATGCCAGGGGCAGCACCAGCGCAGCACACAGGACTGGGGATCGAACCCTGGTCCCTGAGATTGCCATAGCAGATACTTAGATCACTGAGCTGTTTGGCTGGACCCTTGAATTACTTTTATTAAAACAGAACAAATGCTTGTGTCCGGGTATTACGTCATCGCTCCGTTAGTTGGGGCGACGGGCCGGGGAAATCACTGTAGTGTTTTCTGCATCCCTCATACGGATGGACAACTCGCAGTGGTGCAACCGCGCCATTCCCTAGCAGCGCAGACATGCGACACACCCGGAGCCACCGTTGCTGGTAGAGACCAGGGCTTAAATGGTGCCCAAGCTAATAGAAGCAGTGCAGGACTTTGGGGTCTCCCACTGATTGCCCAAGGCTGTGTGCACACAGATGGGAAAGTCCAGGGTCTCCTGATCATGGTGTCTGAAACTTTGTTTCTTTCTCTGGTATCTCCTGCCTCTCCAAGATGTTGCAATTGGGGTCCCAGAGACTTTTTTTTTTTTTTTTCTTGCACTAATCCTGCGGAGACAGCCCATGGTTCACTTAGCGTTTATCCGAAGGAACCCTATTGATGTTTACAATTAATTGGCAGCTAAGCGTGTCCCACATAAGGAACCAGAGGACAGTGGACCCCTTCCCCAATGTCTCATTTACCCCAAAGAAAATTTTCTGGGTGCTATCCTGGGTGTAGATTGAGACACAGCATGGTTTAGGTGCACCTTTCTTTCTGATGTCTAGCTCCTATTTCAGAGAGACTTCTATGCATTTCAAAAGAAGAATCTCTCTAAGACAGCAGTATGTCCACGCAAAAGAAAAACCAATTACACCCATGTTTCTTAACACCGTGTTTCGAATGGCAGGCTTAGTTTCTGTAAGCTGTTTCACGGCTTTCTCCTGAATTCAAAATTTATAGGGTAATCTTAAGTTTTAGGATTTGAAAGATAACTGTGGGTCTCTCTCTCTCTCTCTCTCTCTCTCTCTCTCTCTCTCTCTCTCTCTCTCTCTCTCTCTCTCTCTCCATTTTCTATGAGCTTTGTTATTTGGTACTGCATGGAGAATAAATGTGTTTTATGGCCCTGGGCTTCGGGTAGGCTTTCAAAGTCCTTTAAGGACGTACTTGCATTATGTTTGGGATCCCGTCTTGATGAGTGGTGCTCTCTGCCTCTGATCTTGATGAGATGGGACAACCAACAGCTACCGAATCAGAATGAGAACAGATGTCACAAGTTACGATCACAAATAAACATGACCAATCGCTCTGTCAGATGTGTTGTTAGCAAATGAAGCATGCTACGGCAACTGAAGGCGGGGTCAGCATAGCTCTGGTCCAATGAAGGGGCAAAGTCTGGGGAGGTAAAGTAAGATATGCACCCTGCTTAGGAAGCCGGGAAGGGTGCCCCACAGCTCAGGGCCTCTGCAATGTCGGGCAAATAAATTTTAACGCTCGTTTATAGGCATTCTGTCGTCAGTGGCTGAGGCTTATCTCCTCTGTACCGCCGAGGACTGCCGTCCCGGGTCACGGTACAGAAGGCATTTACAAATTCTTTGTAAATTCAGTCTCAGGGCTTTCTCGGGGAACCGTGGGAATTCTATGAATCCAACTCTCTTGTTCCCAAGCCATGTAGCCAGCCCCAGCTCTCTTCTGGGCAGTCCCTCTGCAGTGTGCTGCCATTATTGACAGCTTACTGCGTTCTCTACTGAATTACTCTCTTTAAAATTTATTAAGCCGTGCCTCTGAGTGTGACTTCTCTGTATGCTGCCGTGGTGCCGATTCATTTCCGAGCTCATAGACTACAAAACTTGATTTCCCTTCCTCTACTTACATCTGATCGATACCCTAAGCACACTTACTTTTATTTATTTATTTATTTATTTCCCTATTTTCAGCACTGGGGATTGAACCCAAGTGCACTCTATCATTAAGCTACATCCTAGTCATTCTTTTTTTCCATTTTTATTTTGAGACAGATTCTTCCTACGTGTCCCGAATGGCTACCAAGTTGTAATCCTGCAGGCTCTGCGTCCTATGTCCCGGCTACACATTTCAAACACCACTTTTCAACTTGGCCTCCATTTCCTTACTGTCCTCCCAGTCAGAGTCAACATGGAATCATTTTTATTTTTCTTGGGTGCCGTATTTAGAGCCTCTTCCTTTCCTTGTACTAGTCATTTTTCTAATTCCGAAATGAGTTCTTCGCATAATACCACTTCACTATCTGCAAAAGCAGTCAATGGGTTTTCTGCCTTTAAAACAGCATGCAATTCTCTGTAAGACAATCAACAGCTACTCTAACAATCCAGCCGTGGCCTATATTTCTGCAGTGTCTCCCCCCATCAAAGTAGAAATCAACCACCATTCCTGTACTGGACAAGGAACACAATGCTTATAAATGCTTTACTGGTACTGTGTGTTCATAGTGAGCACATAAGTTTAAAAACTTCATAGCCACTTCAGTTTGGCATTGTTGAATTCCTATTATTATTTTTTTTTTTTGACATTTTGTATCTTTCCTAATGTTTTTTAAAACTAGTTTTTGCTCTCTTTAACATGACAAAAAAGTGTATCTCTATATAGATTAAAGTTCAGCACAACAGGGGTAACTACAAGTTGCAGGATGGAATTCCAGAACATAGAGAAATCCATAAGAAAACATCTCCAAACATCTGCATAGAGCGCTGTGCCACCTCAGCTTGATAAGTTATCTAGATTCAGATTCTCTTGGGCTGGCCGGAGAGATAGCTCAGCAGACTAACTTGCTGACTGAGGCAAGTGCAGGGACTGCAGTTCAATCCCCAGCACGACATGAGAGGCCAGCCCCACCCCTAGGGCAGGCTGAGCCGGCCACTTGGTCTGGGCAGAGTGGCGCACGACTGTTTGCCCAGCACTGGGAAGGCTGAAAAACAGGAGGCTCGCTAGGAGTCTGAGCCGGCTAGTAAGACCTTGTTACAATGAAATATTTTGAAAAAATAAAAATTAAAAATCTGTTGGACGAGTGATGGGGTTGTAAGCACATTAACCTCCACAGTGCTTTAGCTTGTTCAAGAGTTCTTAGCTGAAAGAAGCCTTAGGGGATGGAATCTAGTGGGAAGAAATCGCGCATGTGCAGCAAGGTTAAATGGCACCCGGAGAAACCGTGACTCTAGACATGCCTTGGCAAATCTCTCTGTCTGTCTGTCTGTCTGTCTCTGTCTCTGTCTGTCTCTCTCTCTCTCTCTCTTTAATTATCATTTTATTTTATTTTGAAGGGTAAAAGCAAAAGCAAGAACAGAGATCAGAAAGAAAGACAGGGTAAGATGCAATATTACCTAATGTACAGATTTTTTTCTTTTTTTTTTGATCAATTTTAGATGCTTGTATCTGGTAATCTGAACAACTAATTTGAAGGCAACAATATGCAATATAACAGCCATGGTTGAGTTCATATAGTTTTGTTTAGTAAAATGTTGTGCTTTGGTAAGTGTTCAAAACAATACTTGACAGTATCTTATACGATCTGGACATAGTTTAAGTCCCTACCAGGGGAAACTGCAAACTCCTAACAGAAGTGGAATTTCAGACTCCAAGATGAGCGACACGTAAAAGAAGCAAGACCCACTTTGCAGCTGCTTAGAACCAGGAGCACAGAACATAATTTCCATGACAGAAAGGCACCAGCAGGGGGCCAGCCAGATAGCTCAGTACTTAGGCAGGCGCAAGGACTGAAGTTCGATACCTGGACTGCCATGCCGGCCCTGCCCCCAGGCATGCTCTGACAGCGACTGAGACTGGGCGTGGTGGCGGGTGCCTATAATCCCATTGCTTGGGAGGCTGAAAACAGGAGGATCACTTCAAGTTTGACCTGTGTAGTGAGACCCCATAGACCCTGTACTAAGCACAGTTTTGAAAAAAAGAAGAAAGGAAAAAGGAGCCAAGAAAATCATTCAGACACTAACGGAGAAGGATTAAGCAGAAAAGAATTTTAAACCAGCTGTTACTAATGAGATCAATCTATATCAAGGATTTAAAAGTAAAATAAGAGAATTGGAAGATTCTTTAAAATGAGCAAACATGAAATTTCTTCACGTTAAAAATTAAATACCTAGCACGCCTATAATCCTGGCACTTGGGAGGCTGAAGCAGGAGGATCGGTGCGAGTTCAAGACCAGCCTGGGCTACAAAAGTGAGCTCAAGGCCAGCCTGAACTGCATAGTGAGACTCTGTCTCAAAAAAGCCAAAATAATAATAATAATAATAATAATAATAATAATAATAATAATAATAATAAAATACCTGAAATAAAACTTTTCTGTACAAGGTCAACAGTAAGTTGCAAGATGCAGAAATATATACATGAATGTGAAGACATAATGATTAAAATTATTAATAGAAGTCATAGAAATAAAAGTATTAAGGAAAGAAAAGATTATCATGTGGTCTAATAGGTCTTTAGTGGTAATTGCAGAAATAGGAGATAACGGGGAAAAGAAAATGTTTGGAAACAATGATTGAAATGTTCCTAAATTTAAGCAGACCATAAAATAACGAAATGTGCTGAAAAAGGTCAAAAAATCCCAGTTGGAATACAATGTAAAGACCCACAGGAAGATGGATTTTCATCAAATTAATTAAACCTAATATTAAAAAGAGAAATCTTAAAATAGACTGTAGGGACAAAGCACATTTCCTACAGAGGTATAAAGATGTTAATTGTTACAGCTGTTTCTGAGAAGTTCTTCCAGCCTTACAACAGTGGATTAACATTTAAAGTAGGGAAAAGAACTCAAAGCTCTGTATCTGTGCAAGGAAAATGTGTTTAGGAACGAAGGTAACTGTACGATTCCCTTTCGGGCAAGTGAAAGGAGGAAATTTATGACCAATAAAACATTGGTACCAAAAATATAAAAGAAATTCCTCTAGGCATAAAATGGTGGCAGAAAAATGTGTGGAGTACAATTTAAAATAGAGTTGCCACTAACAACATCTGTGGGTAAATTTTTTCATGTATTACTGGCCTAAAAATGTGATAAATCTAATCTTTTAGGTAATGACATAGGCAGATGAGTTTATTCCTTTTGTCTCTTTTACGTTCCTGTCATATAACAATTTATTTTACCTATTTTATCTATTATTTTTATGTCTGCCTATTTATCCATCCAATCTGTCTCACCTATGTATCCATTCTACTATCTATTCATTCCATGTAATGATTCTATGTATATGATCTATTCATAATCTGTGTATATCTATGTATCTACCTATGTAGCTATTGCCTATCTATCTGTCTATCTATCTATCTATCAATCTATCTATCTATCTATGTATCTATTTATCTCCTGTCTATCTCTATACAAAAGTAAGCATGAAACTATCTTCTATTTATGTATGTGTCTATATATTTATATATGTATGTATCTATGTATCTATATATCTATGTATCTATCTATCTGCCTGTCTGTCTGTCTGTCTGTCTGTCTGTCTATCTATCTATCTATTTATCTATCTCCTGGCTATCTCTATACAAAAGTAAGCATGAACCTATCTTCTATTTATGTATGTATCTATATATTTATATATGTATGTATGTATGTATGTATCTATCTATGTGTCTATCTATCTATCTATCTATATCTATCTACCTATGTATCTACCTATGTATGTATGTATATATGTATGTATGTATGTATGTATCTATCTATCTACCTATGTATGTATGTATGTATGTATGTATGCATGCATGTATGTATGTATATATCTATCTATCTATCTATCTCCTGGCTATCTCTTCACAAAAGTAAGCATGAACCTATCTTCTATTTATGTATGTATCTATATATTTATATATGTATGTATGTATGTATGTATGTATCTATCTATCTGTCTATGTATCTACCTACCTATGTATCTACCTATGTATGTGTGTATGTATGTCTGCATCTATCTATCTATCTACTTATCTATCTATCTCTCTCTCTCTCTCTCTCTCATTTTTGTATGTGTGTATTTATCTATCTGAAGTCATATTGTATGTGTGAGGTGAGAGTCTCCCTCTCCATAGCAATCGTTTCTACCTCCTTTGGGTGTATGCCCCCCTTCAAGAAGGCTTTCTCTAGCTCTGAACTATCCAGTACACATTACTGGATGCTACCCTCTTGAGGAGTAATTGCTACAGCATTAAGGAAGAAAATGCTCCAACACAAATATGGAAAGAAGAGTCCTCTGTCAAATCTCAAAAGCCTCTCACTAACAGAAAAGAAGCTAAAAGAATCAGTTTCCCTCCCAGGGCAATTGTCCCTTCCCTTCAGGGACACTTGACAGCATGTGAAGACGTGTTGGCGTGTCACAGTGCTTGGGGAGCCGATCGCCTCAGACGGGCCGAGGCTAGGAGGATAATCAACACACAGTGTGTGCGGCGCTGCACCTGCACAGGGCTAGCCCACACCCAGAACTCGAAGGTTGGGCACACACTTGCTGAAAAGACAGAGTGGGTGAAACTAGGGCGGGATGAACTGAAACTGTCCTAGGCATTTACACTGGCAACTGCAATTCTTATATTCTGTCCAGCAAGAATGAATAAAACTTTAAAAAAAATTTAAGAGAATTAAAAATAGTAAAAACAAATGAAACATTAGAAAGGAGACAGAATTTCACTAAACAAGATGATAGGAATTCAACGAGTGTTACATTTCATATGGTTGTCTTTGATTTAGTTGTGCAGATTATCAAGTATAAGAATGCAAAATTGGTAAGAAAAAATAATAAAAAGTGGAAATAAAAAGTAAAGCGCTATTTCAAGAGGCCAGCAGAAATCAGCCGAACGGACTGTCCCTCAGATGAAGGACTTGTACCTAACAAAGAATTTAAAAATAAAAATGCCAGGCTCCCCAAACTGAAATACCAAGTAAATAAAAAATTGGCATCTGAGATGAAGACACTCGTGTTAGGTGAAGAGCTCGTGCTTTCCACAGAGTGTCCATTCACCTCTTCTTCTACAGGGTGGAAGCAGGGAGGTAGTACCGCGACTGAACTGCTCAAAAGCTAGTGTTGCTTCTCAGTGGTCGTGCTAGCTTGCACTCCTACTGGCCTTGCTGAAGGCCTGCATGGCAGCTGTTCTCTCTGGGGAGGGAGGGCAGACTCCTAGTACCATTGCAAACCTGCATTTCTCTACTGGCCAGAGATGTTGAACTTTTTTTTTTCACTTATTTATTGAACCTCTGGGCCTCTTCTGGAATGAAAGAAAATCTAGCCTTTACAGACAGCGAGCGTCCTTCTGTTCTGTGAGGAAAGGTACATTTCAGCCATTTGCAGGAGGATGGATGCATTTTGGGATCATAAAGTGAAGGGACACAGGCTAGACACATGTGACTGCTTGGTTTCTCTTGTATTGGAAAACCAGAGCATAAACAAATTCAAGGGCAAAATAAAAAACACCCATGATCAGAAATAGGGAGCTAGATCTTGTACACACTGGAAGGTCACCAAGATATAGGTGCCGGGAGAAGGACCAGGAGAGAGAAAGAACCGAGCTATACGGTACCTCTCTACCAGCTCCTCAAGGGGAGCTCATGATCACTGTGTACTGCCAACACGGGCTAACAAAAACAACAATAAAGAAAAAAAAAAGCCGTAATGCATACCTCGCAGGTTACACGGGCAAAGGACCGGAATGCTCCGTCCAGCTTGGCTTTAGAGAAGGGCATCGTGAGCAGAATTTTTAAGATGCCATTTGAAGCAGAAGACGAGGCCTGCTCCTTGCAAACATTCTGGGATGATGCAGATGCCATCTCCTCTGTCTTATAAGGCGGTGAATGGCAGTAACTGTGTAAGGAAACAAAACAGAGAAAGTTGACAAGGACTGGCACTCCTGGCCGAGAACGTTTTAAGAATGAAGCAGAGTTTTCCCATCATGTAAAGCAGCAAAGATAAAACGAGGGCACCGGAACACAAAGTGGCACCGGTCTTGCTGGTTGAATGATAAATGACCTTTCTGTGACAATTCTGCGAAGCCTCCATCTCTGCCCCTGTGGTGCTTGATTCCAGGGCTGCTTTTCCATGTCAAAAAATGCATGCTGTAAAATATTTTGGGGATACTCACAACGAGAGGAGCGTGATAGAAAACGATTTCACAAAAGTGCGAGTGCTCGATACGGGAATTTTCTGTATACTGGATTACCAGCTTTACATGAGGAACGGAATCATATTCAGACCTCTGGAGACTCTGAGGAAAAGGATTTCTGTAGGGTCCAAATGAGCATCCAGCTCTTCCCCCTGACTGAAATTTAGTTGCCTGGGAACAAAAATAAGGCAGAAATATAATTTAAATCAGAAACAAAGATGGCGCTGTGTTTTCAGAAGCAGCACGGCCTCCTCCATTCGCGCGGGTCACTGATTGAGCCTTCTCTTGCCACACCATGAAGATCTTAAATATAATTACTGCACTCAAAAGCTGTGTCAAAGGTTCATTCAGCTTCTCAAAGTTGTATTTAATCGCTCCTCGCTGTAAACCCAGCTGCTGCTGAAAAGATCCCGGCACAAAACTTTCCCCTTCTAATTCACTATAAAACTGTACTAGAAATGCGTCTGGGGCCTGTTTTCCCAACCTAAGCCTCACGGCTTGATGTAGTGTCACTCCTCTGAAAAGCGCTGGAGGGAGACTTTAGGCATTTGCCAGGATAAAGCAGTTGCATATTCACCGTTGCTTGGGAGACTTATCACCATCCGAAGCAACCTAGAAACCTGCAGGGAAAAATAAAATCTAGGGAAGCCATGGAGGAGGCATCTTTAAAGTTCTTGAGCCAAACAGAAGCAGTCATAAGGGAAGTCTTATTTATTTATTTATTTATTTATTTATTTATGTATTTATTTAAATGTATTTACTACAGGGTCTACGAGGTCTTACTACATAGATTGGACTCGTAGTGATCTGCAGTTTACAGCATCGCAAGCGCTGGGATCACAGGCGCGCAGCACCATGCCCAGTCTCAATCGCTGCCTCAGCAACCCACACCCCAGGAGTGGCACCAGCACTGCATGCCAAGGATCAAGCCCCACACCCTGTCTCTGGCTCAGCAGGTGCTTTAGTCCTCTGAAGTATCAGGCCGGGCCCCATAAGGGAAGCTTTTGGTTTAAGAGAATTGGTCATGTATTTGTTCCAGTTTCAATTTTTTAAAAAAAGAACTTTCAAACTTTATGAACAGTAGATAGTTTTACAAAGCAAAAGGAAAAACAAAAGATAAAATTCCTTTTTGTTTTTACTGTTTTGTTTTTGTTCACAAATTGTATTGGAATGGATGAGGTCAACCTTGACAGTAACTAACTACACATTGCTAACTAAGAATTCCTTGGAAAAAATAACTTACAAATAAGTACAACCACGTATAAAACCTCATATTTTATTTCCATTCAGAGTTCATATTTGTGCAACTTCATGTTATGGACATGGCAAGCATGATAAAAGCCTCTGGATACAACATGCTCATGGTGAACATCATCAGCGTAGGTGACATCTGGCAAACGTGGAGACGCTAAACTAACTTCCCATAACGTCAATTAAATAGACTTTCCATAGGACAACGTCCCTTGGAATATCTGGAGTCTAGGCTTTTGAAGCATCCTGGTCACGCTCTTTCTCATCTCGTCCTCTTTGGTAACAAGTCCTCAGGAATGGTAGGAAAGCAGGAAACATATGTCTTAACTACTGAGTCGGTCCGAGTATTCTAGGTGTAAGGAGCGGACAGGGAATGCTGGGTATACACTTAGATTCCCATGAGAAAGCCAAAGACTAGTGATTTAGAGGAGTCAGGATACTTCCTGGAAACCTAGGGCAGAACCATGCAGCAGTTCTCAACCTGTGGGTCGCGACCCTGGCGGGGTCGAAAGACCAAAACACAGGGGTCACGTAAAGCCATCGAAAGTACATATTTAAACCCATGCTATGCCATGGTGAAATGTTATTTATTGGACTTAGTAATAAATATTTCTCAACATGGAATTAAGTGTTGTTTTTGCACCGCAACATGCGGAACTGTATTGCGGGGTCGCTGCACTAGAAAGGTTGAGAACCACTGCCTGATTAAGATCTGTTCTCTGGTGGGATTCGTAGACACAGAGTCCATTTGCTCATGGGATGTGTGAAGGGCAGGTGGCCACTGCGCGTGAGCGGTCCAGAGTGAGGCCATACGGGCAGTGAAATCCTTCCAGACTGTCTGGTGCCTTGTAGACTGTCCCGAATGTGTCCATAATAAAGGGGAGATGTCCGCTCTTCCAGGCAGACAAAAGCCAACCAACAACAACCATATAATTTTGTGAAGTCCAATGTGTAATCCATTGGAACAAAGTGCAGATTTGTGTCCACAGGCGATATTTTCTGCCAAAGAAGAAACCATGTAGGCCCAAAAGAAACGCATGAAGACAGTTATAAGAAACTTGGAAAGTTATGGATAGACAACACCACACATGGCTGGCGTGAAGTAGAGAGAGGTCTTCTTGCGTCATCCAGCCTTCCTATTTCTCGAGAATCATCCGAAAGGAAAAGAAATCAGCACGCTAAGGATACTCTCATGCTCGTGTCTACTCCAGCGTGGCTGAGAACAGCTGAGAGATTGAACGAGCATAGATACCCACTAACACAGGAACGAGCGCCCACACCAGGCACAGCTCTGCGCAACAGAGGATTAGTTAGCCACGAGGAACAAAATCCTGGCATTTGAAAGAAAACGAGTGGGGCTGGCGATCATTACGTAAAGGGAACTAAACTGACGCAGCAAGACAAGCATCACGTGTTGTGGAAGCTGAAATGCGGGAGCAGAAAGGCGACTCTGTCAGTGTAGAACGGGGACTAACTGAGTCTCTCCAGGGCATGAGAGGCCAAGGTGGATCATGGGAAGCGAGAGGAGCGTGTGATGTAGGCACGTGCGGCAACAATCCTTGAACCTTCTGCTACATGCAATTACTTCACGGAAGGAAACCATAAGTATGACTTGTTTTATTTTTAAGACAATAAAAGGGCCAACCAGATAGCTCAGTGGACTAAAGTGCCTGCTTAGGCATAGCGCACTAGCCGAGGCTCGATTCCACACCCCCGGGGCGCCCTGAGGGGGCGATGGGGACTGTAATCCTAGTGCTTGGAAAGCTAAAAGCAGAATCAGTGTGAATCACTCTCTGTAGTGAAACCCTGTAGACCCTGCACTAAATCATAAAAAAAGAATAAAATATGGCATAAAAATTTAGCCACAATATAGAATTTCACTAAATAAGATAAGAATAATTCAACAATGGCTGTTGTATTGCACATTGCTGTCTTCAAATTAACTGTTCAGATTAACAGATATAAGCATGCCAAATTGGGCAAAAACATCTAAAAGGATTAAAAAGCAATTCACACATTAGCTGCTCCTTTCACCAGTACAAGTATCTGATGGGTCCTGGGTGTACATGTATGCTGTTCAAACAGAAAGAACAGCTGGGATGAAGGCAACGAGAAAACAAAGAAAAAAGGAAGGGAAGGGGGCATTATTATTTTTCTTTTGTTATCAAAAAGAAAACAGGTAGTCTCAGGAAAAGAATGGTAGGTAGCGAGACTGGAAAAATCACCCAAAATATTTTCGTAAGAGAACAAAAGTAAATACACACCAAAAATAAAAAAGTGAGAAACTTGTTCAGCACCGATCACTAAGAAGCACTGAAGACTATTTAGATAAGCAGATGACAGTTTTCTGTTCTCTGTTATTGAGAACAAGTGCCTGAGAGTGGGTGACAGATAAGGTCTGGCTAGCTCATGGCTCTGGAGGCTACCGGTGCATTCAAGAGGGTCAACATGGCCCCGGCAGGAAGCAGGAAGCCTCCACCTTGCTCTGTGTTATACAGCAGGCACTAACTCACTCTGCAGTAGACCATCCTCCACATCTTCCTTCTAGCGACAGAGCTCCGAGTGGGAGACCTACGTCCCCCAACAGTGACACAGCTCAAGCAATTTCTGTCACCTCCCAGCCTTTCGGAGGTCATACTAGGGATTCCACCTGGTGAATCTTTGAGTGGACACACTACATCTCCATCAGAGCAGTGCGGTCCACTGTGGCAACAGTGGTCAAAGTAAGTGAAACTACACCGTGCTCCCTCCTCTCATTACTTACCCTTTCGCAGCCCTTCGTATTGCTATTTGTAATTACTTTTTTTTTTCTTTTGGTATCAGGAATTGAACTCAGGACCTTGCACTTATCAGCCAGTCGCTGAGGCCGCTGAGCTATCTCCCAGGCTCCTTCTCTTGCCAACAAACCAGTATAGAAAGCTCTGTAAATGTAGCTTCTAAAGATGTGTAGAAGTACTGGCAGTGAATCTCATAAAGACACAAGAATGGGAGCTACACAGAAACGCTGTACAGGGAAAACATACTATAATTTTCCCTTTGGAACAACAGCACTGTATTTTGTAGATGTCACTCATGACTGCCCTATGCGAGGAATGTCACATGTCACTCTTGCATTCCCCTTATGACAAGCATCTTTCTGAGACAGGATGTCATTGTTCACTTGTCCCAGCGCCTGTCAACTTGCCATTAGCATATTTGCTATCAAGCTCATTAACCTTGAGGAAATGTAAAATACTGGAGACACATTGGAAGACGCGGGGTACACAGATCCGTTTGCCTCTGATTGCTTGTGAAATAAAGATGGTGATGAAGGCATTGATAAATAACTGGTGTATATCAAGTCCCTTAGAGGAGCTACGGATGCTCTTCTGAAATTCCTTTCAAGTAGTACCACCCTGAAGGAGATTCTCCTTAGGAAACGTACACTGAAGTTATCTTTCAAAGGCAAAGAAAAATCTTTCGCTGCATTAGTTTTTAAAATATGCTTATTTGATCATACACGTTTCTGCATATTATTTTCCACATTGCAGTTCCCTTGGCTATATATATTGTATCGTTTCCTCTGTCATAATTCCTATGGCACAGACAAGCGATCCACGTTCAACAGAAAGCCAAAACAGTCATAGTAATACTCCTCAGCATGGGCTGCAGTGAAGATAATGGTAGCGCAGAAAAGCAAGTTTTTGTACAGAACCATCTGAAGGTCACAAAGATGCTCACAGACTCTGCATATGCTCGCTGGCCTTAAACTATGTTTTCCCAAATTCGAGGAATTTATAAACTTCTCAAAATGAAAATAAGAGCCAGAATGTGCCACCAGCCCCCTTGGCCAACATACAGGGACCCAATAACACTGGTTCACAGAGGAGAAACTGCCGTGGGTAGCGCAGTCTGGTTCTAGCTCACTCCATCCTACGGCCTTGAGCTGGCTTTGCAAAGGCTCAAGGTTCTCTCTCTCTCTCTCTCTCTCTCTCTCTCTCTCTCTCTCTCTTTTGTCTTTGAGACAGGGCCTCGCTATGCAGTTCAGGCTGGCCTTGAGCTCACTTTTGCATCCCATGCTCGTGTTGAACTTGCAGTGATCCTCCTGCCTCAGCCTCCCAAGTGCTGGGATTACAGGTGTGTGCCACCACGCTCAGCTAAGGTTCTGTCTCTTTACTTTGTTTTGTGAACTCTTAACCCGAAGACTTGCCTCAAGGCATCTTATACCCAGGAGCTTTATAATAATATCTGCTCTATCTGCGAGAACACTGAGGTATAACGTGGGCCACTGAAACTTCTCCAAGGCACCTAACGTGGCCCAGCTAGGATCGGAACTCAGGTCCGTTTTCCCTGACAGCTGAACTCTGGGCTTCTGTAGGCCGCTGCTCCCCGTTGAAATGCTCACCAATCCTGGGTGGCTGGTTAAGTCCACCTATGATGGCATGTCCCTACATTTGGGTATTTTTCTCCTGGTGGACTTTAGAACCTGTCTGTCTGTCTGTCTGTCTGTCTGTCTGTCTGTCTGTCTGTCAGTGTGACAAATGAGCAGTCTGCATCCTACACTATTCTCCTTGGAATTTGCTTTTCTATTTTCCTTTTTTTTTGTCTTCATTTTCATTGACATATTTGTTCTATTGTTATTTCTCCCCTTTTGTATTGTCTATGCTTTTGTCTTTCTAGATACTTCTTGTGATTCACTTTTTTTTTTTTACTTTAAAGACAATAGAACAATAAAAATGATGGAGAATTTCAAAATTAGATGACAGAAAATTAACAATGGTTATTATATTGCCTATTGTTATCTGAACACTGCAGAAAACTGTTTTTTTTTTTTTTTTTTTTTTCCCCTGAACTCTATTTTCATTGCACGGAATACATTTTGCTTAAACAGAAATAATTAGACAGAATCATCTTATTTTTAGAAACATCTCTATTTCCTAATAGCATAATCTTGCTTCCTGTTCATTTTCTGCTGCTCTGTTTCAAATTTATCTTCATCAGTGAAAACTTATCCATTGTGCTCTGTGTATGGCCAAGTCAAGATCTACTCTGTGTAAAGCACAGAAATAGTATTAACTCTGCTTTTGCGGAAATGCCAGGGCAAGAGCTAGTCATTTAAATACAAGTACCCTTACCAATTGTACTAGCATATGTACTGGTTTGTTTATGTATGTATAGGTGTATGTATATATGTATGTATGTATGTATGTATGTATGTATGTATGTATGTATTTTAGGGAAGGGTCTACAGGGTATTCAGAGTTCAACTATAAGGTCACAGTTGTCATAATCTGCCTGTTTACAGCCTCCCAAGAGCTGGGATTACTAAGTGTACTGTGTTAATCAAGTTGCCCGAACGATGATAATACTTCACGCAGTAAATCAACAAAGAGAACAGGTTCACATGGGCTCATAGCTTTGGAAACCTCAGTCCACGGTCACTGGGCTTGACCTCACTGTTAGAAGCCTGGGGCTTGCAAAGAAATTGTGGACTGAGGGGCATTGTCCAGCAGGATGCTCATAGTGCTCTGCTGGGAACCTAGAGCAGGAAAGTCTCCACCCAACCCTCAAAATTTGGAGAGTATTCGCCAATCCCAGCATGTGCTCGACATGGGTTTACCGAACCAGAACTCAGCTGATGAGATCCTGATCCCTTAAGCCTACAGGGAGAAAGCAGAAATTGGAAAGTAACCCAGGTAGACCGGGTGTGGTGGAACAGGCCTGTAATCCCAGCATGTGGTAGGCTGAGGCAGGAGGATCGGTGCAAGTCCCAGACCAGCCTGGGCTACAAAACTGAACTCAAGCTCAGCCTGAACTGAAGAGTGAGACACTGTCTCAAAAAGACAACAAGAAAAAAGAAAATAAGCCAGGTAAATAAACACAAAGTCACATCACATATCAGATTGTGGTTAGTACCAAAGGAAATGAGTACAATGTAAAGTGAC
Organism: Myocastor coypus; assembly: GCA_004027025.1. Classification (NCBI taxonomy): domain Eukaryota; kingdom Metazoa; phylum Chordata; class Mammalia; order Rodentia; family Myocastoridae; genus Myocastor; species Myocastor coypus. The sequence continues at coordinate 31,561 of PVJA010014534.1, read as the reverse complement.
CTTAGGTGACACAAGGCTGGAGGAGCAAAGATTAGGCTTTCTCTCCTTGTGATCATTCTTGTATTTCTTTTTTTTTTTCTGCCCTTAAGACAGAGTCTAGAGAGTCTCACTACATAGATCAGACTCATAGTGATCCTCCTGTTTTCAGCCTCCCAAGCGCTGGGACTACCAGCGCGCAACGCCATGCCCAGTCTCATTCGCTGTCTCAGTGTACCCCAAGGGCAGGGCTGGCACAGCACGCTGGGGACTTAACCCTGGTCCCTGTATCTACCTAAGCAGGCGCGTCACTCTGCTGAGCTATCAGGCTGTCCCTTTCTTTAATGATTATTCTTTATGAAGCCTTGCCTCGTCCTTGTGTGAACAAGCGCAGAATTCCCTGCACGCCCCTGGCCACGCATACATTTTCCTTCCAATAATGCTGGAAATACGTCCATCCCCGCCCATTTCTCACGGCAGATTCTAAGCACCTCTTGCGGCTCCATTCCAAATATTTTTTAATGCTACACACTCTACGTTATTTCTTTTCTTTAGGAAGTTTCAGTCAAAGTGAAGATGTCTTTTCAGCAAAAGTCTAGAAGTCTTTTTCTTTGGGAAAGATGACATCTGGCTGGTTCCAGAAAAAGAGCCACTTCGGCTTACTTACTAAAGCTTTCATTCCCCACATACAGTGGAAACATCTTGCACCCTGGTCTGCAGAACGAAGGTTCATGGTGGGAAATGGGAGAAAATCAGGGAGAGAGCCATCTCTATCCTTCAGTACTGACAAAAAGTCGGTGGTATGATCCTATACGGAGTCCAACTCCAAGACGCTCAAGACCTTCTGAAAAGTTCTGGTAACCTTTGCACACCTTCCCATATATGAGTCATCTCCAGATTCCTCACAAACATACAGTTTCATAAAGTGGGAGCGCCCAGCCAACGTCTGTGAAAACTGTGCTGTTCAGAGAGTCACAAGTAAGAAAAACGTCAGCAGATGTTTAACACTAGTACCATATTGAAGGAAAGAAAGAAAGAAAGAAAGAAAGAAAGAAAGAAAGAAAGAAAGAAAGAAAGAAAGAAAGAAAATGATCCAGAGTTGGTTGAATGGGAGCTAGCCGTGGCATATTGTAACTTAAGTAGATGGAATCTGGCCCACCGCTGGTGCTTACACATCATAGAATGACGTGAAGAGCTCCGCTGCTTCATTCAGAATAACGTACAGTGTGAAGAACTCGGCTGCTTCATCAAGCATAATGTACAGCCCTGTCACGAGGAGGTTGAGGCGGTCATGCACCCAATTTCTTCGAAGGAAAGGGTCACTCTACCGCGCGTCAGGACCCACTCGACACAAGCAGCCTTTCACTGTTTCCGCTATCGCAAGCCCTCTATGGGAATTGAGTACAACTATTATCATGCTTGTCGCTAGCGAGCTAAGAGAGTTGGTGGGCACCAGAAACGCAGGAAAGAGGACCACCCCAGCAAGCTTGGCTGAAGAGACGGCAGCTGCACAAAGGAAGCCAGGAGCACAGCTCAGTTCCAAGTCTCAGGCACTCATTTCGCTGAAGGAACTCCAATGGCGGTCCAGTGTTCCAACCAGCCTGAGCGGCAGGCCTGCGGAAGACCCCCTGAGCAGCTCTTCTTGCAAGAAGAACCACTGTCTCCATTCTGGCTGAGCCTGACACCATTTCCTTGTATATATATGTACAGAGCTGGCCAGGGCTTCTCTGTGTCCTTTCAAGTGACCTTAAGCAACACATATGGTCTAGCTGAGGCGCTGGTGGTAATTTTGAAGGTGGGATGCATGTTTCCCTGGGAACCCACACCTGCTGCTCCTTGATAAACCAGGTCAAGATAGGATGAAGGGTCAGTGCTCTACACTGTCGGCTGGGATTAAGCTTCGACACAGAGGTTATGACTTCCTGGGGCTTGAAAGATTACAAATCGGTCTCAGTTATTCCTCTTTCATTGCTGGGACAAACACCCAACACCCAAAATGAAGGAAGGAAAGGCTTACTGAGCTGACAGTTACTAGAGGTTTCAGTCTGGCCAACTCCAAGGCAGAATGGCACATGGCAGAGAGCAGCAGTTCATGGTGGGAGAACAATTATAAGAAAGGCAAGCGACCCACCAAGGTAACAGAGAACAACAGAGAAAATCTGTTTCTCTGTCTCTCTTATAATACATTCAAGCTATTGCCCCAGGCTGGAAAAGGTACATATACCCATAATGCCAGTAGTACTAAGACCCATAATGCCAGTAGTACTAAGACCCATAATCCCAGCAGTATTAAGACACATAATCCCAGTGGATCATGAGTTAATCTCAAACTCTAGAAGTCCCTGACCCATGACTACATGAGGCTTTGCGGGAACAACTAGACACAAACCATAACATCAGAGCTGAGACACTGGACCCCAAAACATTAGGTACTATCTCAGTGGCATAATGCAAACCACTTTCTCTGCATATCCTTCTCTGCATATGACAGAGGTAAATGCAGGTCTCATACGTATCCTAGAGCTCAGTGCTCACCAACTTCCCACAATGCTCAGATATTGCTCCTCAAGGCACTCTTCCTTCACTGAATAAAACCCGGGTGTGGCCTTCCCTTGGCCCTTTTTTTTGCTCCAGAAAATCATCTTCATGGCTGGCCTTAGGAACTCTTGGCTCCCCATAATCGTAAATGTGCTTTAGTGTCTTTATTTTCACTGTGGGTTGCATTGGGAGTGGTTGGTTCGAGTTAACTTGGTGGGATTCCAAGAGCGTAGCTTTTTGGATCATAAATATCAACTTTTTGGATGGAGATGAGGACCCAGAGGGGCATCCTATAGACCTGTGGATGTGCTAGCTGGAACAGACAGCATACAGGTCACCTGGTGAATATGTGGGCTACAGGCCCCGAGCTTTCCCAGATTCCCTTTCCTGAGAATAGGGAAGGAAGACATTAAAAGCTAGAAGTCTTTAGGGGGCGATATTACAGCCAGTTTACCCCTGGCCCTATGCATCACTGTTTATTTATTTATTTCTTTGTTTGTTTTTGTGCGTGGAACCGTGGATTGAACTCCGGCCCTCGCACTTGCCAGGCAAGCGCTTGTTCTACTCAGCTATCACCCCAGCCTCTATCACTGTATTTAAAATGACATAAAAAAGGCACATGAAGAGAAAGCACAGAAAACAGCAGAGAAGTTTGCTGATGTTCATCCTGAAAGATGACTCTGCAGGCATCAGCAGTAAGCCAAGGGCTATGCTGAGGACAACTCTGACCAATAATTCCTAGTCATCATACAGCAAGAATAAATGCACTGAAATGCCAACAAGGCCAGGTTAGCATAGAGATGAGTAAGTGTATCTTGACAGTAAAACTTATTTTACTGTATTTCTTTTCTATAATACTGACCATTATAAGCAGGCATTTGGATATCAAAAAAAAAATCACCAGAAGAGGAAAAAAAGTCAATTGTCACAGTCATATTTGAGAGTCTGTGTATGAGGTAAGCTCATACAGGAGGATAAATAATTGATAAGATCAGCTTAAAGTCAGCTATTGCCTTTTTGAGAGTTGGAGGATAACGAAGGTCAGGAGTGTTTATCGCTTTATGGCCAGGAGCCTGTATTGTGCATTGCCTCTGGATAACGGATGTCTTCTTAATGAAATGGCCCAGGTTTCTAAAATCGCTTACACAAATTCCAAGTGAGACACCTCAGATCCAAAGGCTGCTTATTGTTCTGGACACCCTGGGTGTTGTTCGGCCAGTTTCAAGTTCTCATGGTAATGTAGGATGTCACCGGAGGCCTCACCCTAAGGTGAACTGGAATTGGGTCTGTATGTCCTCCAGGAAGCTATAGGAGTGAAAGCCTCCAGGGAATTTTAAAACTTTTGGCGAGGCGTGAGGGCGTAGGACAAATGAATGAGAGGAGCACAAGGTCTCGGGTTCAGCCCTAGTACTCCTTTTCAGCATACACTGCAGTACGAGCACAGTGGCAAAGACATGGAAGAGCCTTATGGGTGCAGTAGTGCTCATCCGCAATAGAACACTGCTGCGTCTTAAAAAGAGTGAAGTCCTGTCATCTGAGACAAGGGGGATGAACCCCAAAGATTCCATGCTATATGAAATGAAACAGATACAAAGGAAAAAATGGCTGTAAGATCTCACTTGTATGAGGAATCTAATACATACAAAAAAAAACTTCAATGTAAAAACTCAATGAGTAGGGGCCAGCAAGACAGCTCAGTGATCTAAGGTACCTGCTTAGGCCAGCGTAGGCAACTGAAGGGACCACAGTTCAATCCCTGGCACCACATGCTGCTCTAGCCCCACCCCTATGGCAGGCTGAACCAGCTGTAACACAAAGTTAAAGAAAAAGAATGAGCAAAGGCTAAAATCATACGCGTAGATAGTAGAATGGTGGTGAGCTCAGCTGGTGATGAGGATGCATGGGAGAAGGGCTGGATAAAGATTGCACAACTTCGGGGCTGGCCTTTAGCTCGGTGGACTAAAGAGCCTGCTTAGGCAGAGTGCAGTGGCCAGGGTTCGATCCCCAGCAAGCCATGGCCCCACCCCAAGGGTGCAGTGAGATGGTGATTGAGACTCAGTGTGGTGGCGCAGGCCTGTAACCCCAGTGCGTCACAGGCTGCAATCCGAAGGATCAGTATGAGCCTGGTGTAAGTAGTGAGACACCCCATAGGCTCTGCACTAAACACACACACACACAATGATTTCACAATTTCAGTTACACTAAGGAATAAGGTAAAATGTGCTGTTTATCCCTGTAGTTTACAGCAGTGCAGGATAGAACTGAGCACTGCTGAGATGGAACATTTGAATTGCACTTACCACAAAAATTTGAGGAATCTGTGAGGTGGCGGATGAGTATATTAGCTTGGCATAGCCATGCCCAATACATGCATAAATCAGAGTATCATGCTGCACAGCACATCTGTGTAGAGCTTTTTCTTTGTTGGTAAACAGCAACAAAGAGGGAAGGCTGAGTGGGACAGTGTCATCAGGAGTTGGGCCTGACATGCTAGCAAAAGTCCCCAAACTGACAAATGCAACAGCCATTTTCTGACATAGTCTGATGATATCTAGGTCCTGTGCACTATGTACTCATGCCAAGACAATCACTTTCGGTGGGCTCCTTTTCTGTGAACATGACATAATTTCTGCTAGCTCTCCAGAAAACTGAATTTGGTGAATTTGGGAGGTGAACTATCTTTTATTCTCTCAATATCCAAGTCACTTTCAATATGCAAGCCATGCATATATGCATTTGTGTGTGTGTGTGTGTGTGTGTGTGTGCGCGTGTATGTGTGCATTCGTGTGTAGTTGCTGCTATTCGCTTGTTTGCTAACTTAAATCTCAAGAGACCAAGAACCTCAGGTTGAGACCCAAGAGAAAGGGATCTTGGGTTTTTTCTGCCTTGCCTCTCAGAGCTCATAATTTGAATAAGGACAGCATTTCGCTGTTAGCTAAGCCAGTAGACGATCTGCAGTGAAGATTTTCCTAGACTTTGGCAAGAGCTAAAACATCCGCTAGAATGGTGAATAATAGCATTTCTTTATAATATTCTTTCTTCAACGTAAACATGGTGCGCTGTTTAAGATGGATTCTAAAGCAGAGTCATTCAAACCCATATAGAGAGTTGATCCACTTGGCTTGTTCTACAGGATTGGAAATCAAAATAGTACCTCATCCACGTTTATAGCAGCATAAGCTGTCAGAGCTAAATCTTGGAAACAACCGAAACGCCCATGAAAGAGGAATAGAAAAAAAAAAAAAGGTGTTTTTACACAATGGAGTATTACTCAGCTCTAAAAAAAAAAAAAGGTGTTTTTGCACAATGGAGTATTACTCAGCTCTAAAAAAGACAAGTGGTCTTTGCATAGGTAAATGGATGCAACTAGAGGCTACACTAATAAATGAAATCAATCAGAGCTGCATGTGTAAATATCATGTTGTCTCATGAGTGTGAGAACCTGAAAGAGTCAGTAAGATTCAAAAGGTGCAGTAGATATTGTGAAAGGCAAAGGAAATGCTCAAAAGGAAGGAAGCATTGGCATAGGGGAAAGGAGAAAAGAAAAGGGAGAAAATAAATATATACAAAATAAATATGTCCCACTAATGTCTGTGAGAACATTGAATGGAATAATTACTGCTTGCACGGCTTAGTCAGTCTTTTGTGCTTGTATCTGACAAGCTGAGCAACTACTTTTTAAAAAATTTTCTATTGTTTTTCATTACTTTGAACAATAAATGACAACGAGACAGTTTCAAAACACATTAGTAGGACAGCCATAATAATTGATACAATGCATATGGCTGTCTTCATAGTAGTTGCTCAGAGTACGAGATGCAGACATGATAACTTTTCTAGACACGATGGGTGCAGATATTCTCATTGAACTAAGAGAAAGTAGTTGTATACATAGTTCAACATTCCATAATAGTGCTGGGTTATTGGCAAAACTGGTAATGTCGGAAGCTGTTGACCTGAGCCTTTTACAGCTCCGCATACTAATCTGGCTTTGCTTTTTATGCCTCGTGGTTAAACTTTTATGCTGGGTGGTTAAGGGCAAGTTAAAGCGAAACCTATATAACAAAACATGTAACTTTCTTGTCTGATAAGGTCAGTGCAGTCCCCTCAGGATTTACCTTGAAACCACGTACAGTGCTTTGTTCAACTGTTGTCAGTGTCAGCCCTCTGGATGAGTCACACCCATTGCTCCAACTGTTTGCTCTCTGCAAAAGCCTGAGAGGATGTTTTCTCTCTAGGTGACCCTCCTTAGTAAGCGACTACTTTGAAGGCAACGGTATGCCATGTTAACGGCCACTGATAATTTCATAAAGCATATAAAGAAAAAAAAAAAAAACCCAAAACGTTCAACATATCCATTCCACTCACCCATAAGGAGAAATAACGGAAACTCAGTGTGTATAATACCAGAACGCTCGTTCAGGGGCAGCCCCATCTCTCGGAACGAAACGCACTTGCTACCCGGATGTTCATTTGACGGGTAGTGTTGGCTGTGGGTAGAGAGCTTTGCCTCAGTGCACTGATTGACATAGTTCTGCTTCTTCATCCCAGCCACACTGCTTCAGTTTTATCCTCCCAAACATACCCCAGAAGTCTGCTCTGTGGCCAGGCTCAAGATCCATGTGTTTTAACAGCCAATTGTTCTCCAGGAGATCTTGGGCTAGTGAGACACAGAAAACAGAAAAGCTGAATGTAAAACATGTCTCATTATTGTCCAGGGGGCAAGCGGGGACGCCACAGCAGGACCAACCTCACCTTTTGGGGACTCCCAGCACAGTAACCATGCAGGGCTCACTGCCTGTTTCCTCCAGGGGTCAGAGAATGGATGCCTATGGGGAGGACCCCTCGGGATGTTGGGCACTTTACAAAGACAGGTTTGCTGCATTCTGCGTTGACATCCTGAAGCAGAACAGTGTAGGAGAGCATGCCCTGTCCCTCAGGCCAGTCAACTTCTGTTTCTTAGTTTCCCAGGTAATAGTTCTGGTTACAGTTCCTGTTACTCTTGTTTCTTAGAATGGGCAGGCTGCTGTGGGGCATAGCTGGTCACCGTGATGCATATGGTAAGCAGCAATCCAAGACAGCCAAGTACTCCTCTCTACGTCCTCCTTTCAACTCCATAAAAATGTTCTTCGCTGGACACTCATGACTGGATATTTCTGGAGCGGTGCGGACCAGGGTCTATTGAAATAAATAAATCTCTTTCCCAATCCTGAGTGTAATTTGGGTGCTTCTGCATGGTGCTTGGGGTCATCGTTAGCAGCAGCAAGAGCTCCTATGAGAGTCAAATGGAGGTCATTCTTCACCATCTTCCATGCCAAAACTTATTAGTCCATGCCATAAATGTATTAGACGGACTTAAATATTCACTTAGAGTTTTCACATGTGGACACTTTCGGACCACTACTTTTGCTTGTTTGTTAGAGTCTCAGGCATGGCTTTCTTGCAGTAATTTAAACATTTGCTCAAGTTCTCCTGATGCTTTTTATCCCCGTTGCAACTTGTAATGGGTACAGTTCTTTCAAGTCCTTGGCAACAAAAGCAAAACAGGAAGCATCAGAATCTTGAACTTCAAGTTATATTAAAAAGCCACAGAAATTAATATAGCACGCTACTAGTAGAGCAGTGAACGCGTGGACCACGGCATCTAAAGAGAAGATGCAATAGCAAGTCCTGGCACCTGTCAGCTACCTGACGTCAGGCAAAAGAGTAAAAATAAGCGTATACTAGGAGAAAGGCCTGAGCTTCAACAAATGGTGCGGGGAGAAGTGATTGTTCATGTGGAAAAGACTGAACCTCAACTCACATCTCTCACCATGTACTAAACTAAAGTCAAGATGAATTAAAGAACCAAGCATTAGAGCAGCAGCATTTAATCTGTTGAAAGTTAAAACAGATAACACTCTTGAAGACATAAGCATGGGCAAGATTTTCTGTATAGAACTCTAGGTATACACAAAATACCAGCAAAGTCAACAAATGGGATCATATCAAATTAAAAAGATACAACACAGCAAAGAAAACAACCAGTAGGATGGACAAACTGCCTCCAAGATGGGAACACTTTTTCGACTTTTCTTCAACTAGAGTAGTAAAATCTATTTCAAGGTCAGTGAGGACTCAGGACATAAGAGAACCTGTGCTAGAACATCCTATAACGCAGTGGTTTCCCAAATTTTCTGCTCAGGGAGTTTGTGGGCCACGCAGGAAGGAGATCAATGATGTATAGTGTGCCTAAGGAGAGTCACCTAGAGAGAAAGTATTCTCTCAGGCTATGACAGAGAGCAAACTGATCAACCAAGGGCAGTGACTCATCCAGATGGCTGACACTGACAACAGTTCTACAAAGCATTGTGCATGGTTTCAAAGTAAACCTTGTGAGATACAAAAGTTTCATGTTTTATTATGCAGCTCTTGCTTTAACTTGCCCTTAACCACCCAGCAGACAAGTTGAACCTTGAAGCATAAAACTTAAAGCTAGATTAGTATGCTGAGCTGTAAATGGCTTAAATCAACAGTTTGCCTCATCTCCAGTTTGGCCAGGAACTCACTGCAATTATGGAACACTGGATTATGTGTAAAAATACTTTCTCTTAGTTCAACAAGAAGAAACTTTTTGTACCAATAATGATTAGAAAAATTATCACGTCTGCACTCTGTGCTCTAACTACTAGGAGGACAACAACATGCGTTGTATCTAATATTGGAAATGTACTACTAACGTGTTTTGAAACTGTCACATTGTTATTTCTTATTAATAGTAATAAAAGTAAAGTAAAATCTAAAATATTTAAAGAACTCAGAAACAAACTGGATGTACCCCACCACATAAAACAGTCATAAAACAAGCAACAGTTTTCAGAAGAAAAGCAAGTGGTCAACAGATGTCAGCAAATCTGTTCAGAGTTTCTCAGTGTGTTAGTCAGTGCTCACTAGAGACACAGATTTAACATCAGATCTATGAGTATATAAGAGTGTGTGTGTAAGATAGGTTTGCAGTGGCCACTAGCATAGTCAAGTAAGAAGGAATGCAGAAGGGCTGTTGGGGCGTCAGAGATCCAGTCAAAGTTCAGAGGCCTGGAGCTCACTGTAAGATTCCCCTGCCAGTGTGTATTAGAAGCAGGGGATGACACCCAAGGTGAAGCTGAAGGCGAAGCATCTTCCTTTTTCGTTTCCATTTTTATTCCAATCAGGCTGCAAATCTATTGGTTGGCGTCAGATCTGGGGGGGTCTTCCACCTTTTGCAAACCCCTAAAGCCACACCCAGAACTATGGGAAGCCAACCCGTGCGCATTTCTTTATCAAGTTAGCACAACAGTTAGCCATTGCACTGGCCGTTATGGAAATTGAGACAATGCTGAGATTTCATCTTACTCTAGAAAGAATAGCTTCCACCAAGAAGTCAAGTTGTAACAAAACGCTGGCACGGGTGTGGGGAGGAGGAGCTCTTCCACATTGTTGATGGGTGTATAAAATGGTAAATCCATTATGGGAATCAGGATGCAGATTCCTAAAACATAAAATCTGAAACTAGTTGTTTGTTTTGTTTTTGAAACAGGGTCTCCCTGTGCAGTTCGGGCTGGCTTTGTGCTCATTTTTATAGGCCCCAGCATGGTGTCAAACTTATGGTAATCCCTCTGTCTCAAGCTCAGCAGTGCTGGGATTACAAGCATGTACCGCCTCCTGCCCATTCCAAAAGTAAGTATTCAATTCAGTCTTCCCTACTACTTCCCTTCCCTTCTCTAGTACTTCACCCTAGAGAGAGATAAAGCAGAGTGTTTTGTAGCAAAATGGTGCATCTAGAAACTGCAGCCTTAATTTAAATAATTCAGATAGACAGCCTTAAATGTCATGCGGGTTCTTTTATTTTAGAAACCAAAGAGATCCAAATAAGAGACGCCTAATGGGACATAGGAGCACAGATCTCTTGCAAAAGGGAGACAAACAAACACAAGGTGCAGGAGAGGAAAGGAAGCGTTAAGTGTATATGACGTTAAGATGCGTTATATACACATATCAATTCTCCATAAGGAACGTAATCATTATGTGTTGCAGATATACAGCGATATATATATATATATATATATATACACATATATATATACATATATATACATATATATATACATATATATACATATATATATGTATATATATACATATATATATACATATATACATATATACATATACATGTACATATACATGTATATATATATATGTATATATATATGTATATATACATATATATATATATATATATATATATATATATATATGAATGAATACATAAAATCAATCATAAGGACGAATCTTTCCAGTTCTCTGGAGAGGTCTTTACTTCCTGTTTGAGTCCAGATTAGATAACTATGTAAGTGTCAACCCACAGATTTCCATCCATTGACTCATGCGTATGCCCTGACCAAGATTCCTTCAAATAGGTGGTAAATTTATAGTTTTAGCTCAGGTTCACTCATTCTCTCTAGTAGCTTTGAAGCTTACTGAGGACAGATCTATCTAAAGCTATTTCCTTCAAGGTCATGTGAATCCATTGTCTATTTCTTCGTGTTTATGAAGACATACAGATCTACGAAAGAACTGCATGAAAGATTTTTCAGTCCTTTCAGTCAAATTTACTAGAGAGCATTCTTTATAATTCTCCTGTCCTTGGGGTAAGTTTCCACAAATTATAGCTACCCATGGTAATTGTCCGGTATCTACAAGGTAAAATTATTGCCCAGTGGTATGTCCCCAGCTGCAGAGCTGAAAATCTTTTAGCTGTGCTCAAATACTCGCTCTCAATTTTCCACTAAATTGGTAAGAAAAGCATGGCCCATCCCCTCTACTCAAGTCTCCATGTGACACATGAAGAGCTAACCCTGTCACATCACGATCCCGCCACACAAAACCCATATGACTCTCACAAATGTGATTTTAAGGTGAAGTGAGAAGAATATTTTATTATTTATTTGTTTACTTATTTATTAATTTGGTATAGGGTCCTTGTTATGCAGCTCAGACTCTTACTCATCCTCCTGTCTCCACCTGCCCAGGACTGGGATTACAGGTGTAAGCCACTACGCCCAGTTCTGATGGCCAGCTCCACGTGCAGCGGCATGCCATGCAGTACCAGGATTGAACCTGGGTCCGTGTGCTTACCAGGCACGGACTTAGACCTCTGAGCTGTCTCCTCCCCAACTGAGAGGAATGTTATTTCTTTTGCCTGACTTTGTATTGTATAAAAACAGGTTTGTGTAAGGTACTATGTTAACGTCTGCACACTTTCCCAAATCCTACAGCTTTAGGTCAGAATTATCCCTCAGTGCAAACCTTCTTTGGAGCAATCCTTTAGCACACAATCAATATACTGCTGCTTTCATATGACCTACAGTTCTCCCTGATGGCTGAGTATGCACTCACAGGAGTCATCTTGAGCTACTTCTATAGGCTCTGTCAAAAGATAGATTTGTGGCTGTGCTTGGAGACTGTCTGAGCTAAATGTGTGCAAGACATTTCTGTTCTCAAGAGCGCTCTTTCTTACCCCTCGCAATACTGCAAACGACCTGTTTGGAGCAGTATAATAGTAAAACTTTGCCAAGAACAATAGGACCTCAAGTCCGGAAATGCAAATGAAGAAATGTAGTAAAATTCGACGGTCGTGGTAATTGTGAACTTGGCAGGTTTATTAATATTTATAAAGTCAGATTACAGTCATTTATGGATGGCACAATCATCATTTGCAGTTAACTTCTGTGAGCCAATTTTAAAGTTTAGATGCATGTGCTAGTCATGATGTTTTGGTATTTAATTGTCTGTTACCTGGCTCTAAATTCCAGAGCTAGAGCGGAACTGAAAGATGAATCCTAAGATGATCGGCTTCACTACTTCATCTTCTAGTCACACTTTAAGAGGTAAGTTAATTGAAAGTGTGTGCAGTTAGCACACCACACAATTTAGATGTGCAATTTAAAACATAACGTTCACAAGCATTTTGCTAAAGCAGCCCCGCACATACAATTTGGAGATTTTTATTGCCTTGACATACCCAAACAAAGTGCCTACCATGGCCTCTAGACATGGAAGACATATTCATTTAATGATTCTACCAGAAGACTGGTATGATGGTAAGACCGGATCTACGAGTTTTTCCAGTGGCTTCTTTTGAAACTTAAATAGTGTCTTCAATGGGATGAAGCAGAGGACTTATTTCTTTCTGTAGGCTTAATGTATGGCAATATAAGATGTGATCAATAGCCAATTTGGGGGCCAGTAAGATAGCTCAGTGCAATAAATGCCTGCTTTGGCAAGCTAAGGGACAAGGGTTTGATCCTGGCACCACAGGCTGCACCAGCCTTGCCTTGCCTTGCGGGAGCACTGAGCCAGACACTGTGTGGACATGGTGGTGCACACCTGTAATACCATCACTGGGGAGCCCGAAAGCAGGTGGATCCCTATGAGTCTGATCTCGTAGGGAGACCATGGACACCTTCTCGACCCTTCCCTAAAATACAAAACAAAACACATAGACTTCTTTGTTTTATTCCACCATATATGTTGAGAAGACATTATAGAACTTTGTCTTTCAGAGGTTGCTGTTGGTATTGGATACTTTTCTAGAAGTTTAGGGTAAAGAATTCTGTCTTTTCATGGCACAGAGGAAGCATTAAGCGAGTAGCTTTATCATCTTGGGCTAGGATGGATTAAAATCTCGTGGCCACAGCATAGCCTTTGAAAATTCTCGGACACATCATTTCTACACTGCGTATGGCTGCTCTCTGTAAGCATAGCTGGGGTAGCTGCAATATGCACCCTCTTGCCTGAGAAACCCAACTATGTTCACTCCCAGACCCTTTATAAAATTGTTCAACACGTTCCAAAAGCCCTACCTAAGAATACACAAAACTTACAGGGAAGTTTCTACATTTAAACCACTATATAAGGCAGTGATTCTCAACCTATGGGTCGCGACCCCAGCGGGGGTCAAACCACCAAAACACAGGGGTCATCTAAAGCCATTCCGAATCATAACTGTAGCAAAATTACATCTTGAGGTAGTCACCAAAATTATTTTTTGATTTGGGGGGGTCACTGCAACATGAGGAATTGTATTGCGGTTCACAGCATTAGAAAGGTTGAGAACCACTGAAAATTGATCAAATTTTACTCTACAATATTTTTATGCCTGTGTAGATTTGGTTACTTTTATGGAGGGGAGGGAGATTGATTTCTAAAGAGAATATAAAAATAGATTCAAAATCAGAAACAATACAGAATTTCACTAACCAAAATGATAGAAATCCAACACCGGTTGTTTTCTTGGATATGTTGTCTCTAAAGTACTTGTTCAGAGGCCTGTCAAATTGGCAAAAAATTATAAAAAGATTAAAAAGAAACTAAGCATTAACTGCTGTATCATATTTTATAATGCAAATGTTTCAATATGATGCATAAGAAATAATTTGAGAGTAAATCTTAAAACATTGATGTTATGGTTTGTGTCTACTTGTCTTTTCAAAGCCTCATGCAGTCAAGGGGCAGGGACTTCTAGAGTTTGAGATTAACTCCTGATCCCGTGGGATGGTCCAAGGCTGGGATTATGGGTGTGCGTGCTACACCCAGCCTGGGGAGCACTGCCTGAAGGTAACGTAAGAGAGACAGAGACAGACTTGGTCTCTGCAGGCATTGCTGCTGCCGCTCCTCCCTCGTTCTGCACTCTTTGCTGCGGCCATGAACTGCTGCTCTCTGCCTTGGAGCCAGCTCAGTGTGGACTGAAACATCCAGTAACTGTGAGCTAAGTAAACCCTCATTTGGGGGGTCGGGTGTTTGTCCCAACAATGAGAGAAGAGTCACTGAGACAGCTGAGTTGGATAAGAAGTCAAACAATTAAAAAAAGAGAGGGACCTTCTATTACTAATGGCACAGTGCCACAGATAGGATGAATCGTAAGGAAAAGCCGTGCACTCTGACGCCCAGACCAGGCCTGGCGTCCAGCGGACATGCAGCAGAGGTGGTGCAGGTCATCCCCTGCTGAGAGAAGGAGAATCATCCAGAGAGTGACCTGCATTGGCTCCCAATGCAGACCCACCTTCAGCTCGACCCTTTAGCCCACCGACCAGGTAACCACTCACTGATCCATTTGTGACACCGTTGTGACACCATTATGACTTCCAAGGGCTCATAATGGATAACAATTTTTACCATGAAAAGGGAGAGAGCCATACGCAAGACATAGAAAAAAAATACATGAACTTAAAAATGTCTAACATAGCTATAGTTATACATAAAGGTTGGCCCTGAAGTCCTGGCTAAAAACAATGAATGAATAAATAAAATTAAATCTCTGTCTGTGTATCTCTCTCTGTCTCTGTCTTTCTCTCTCCCTCTGTTTTCTTTCTCTCTGTCTCTCTTTCTCTCTGCCTCTCTCTCTGCCTCTCTGTCTCTGTCTCTGTGTCTCTCTCTGCCCCTATCGCTGTCTCCATCTTTACAAACCATCTATCACTCTCATGCCCATTTGCCATGCTAATTCATATTACCAGTTCTTAGTTATTTATAAAAAATTTCTCTTTCTATTGGGAAGCCTGACCAATTAGACTTTTGTGTACTAAGACATTACAGACCTCCAAGCCAGTCCAATACTTGAGTCCATGGCCCAGAATGTGTGTCTATGAATCAGAGGACACAGGACTCACTCATAGTTAAAACTTTCAAAACATAAATCTAGGAGTTTTCTGTCCTTTTCTTTACTCCATAGGAAAGTGTTTGGGAGAAATTAGCAATGGGCCATACTTTACCTCCAATTCCTTAATTTACTCTAGAAAATTTTGTCATAGGCAATAGAACATGTCTTTCATTTATTGCTTTTTGGTCCTTCTAAGCTGTTCTAACAAAATTTACAGTAAGAAACAGCATCCTATATATGAGAATCCATTGTCCTTCTGACTCCGAGCCTAGCTAGGGCTTAACCTATGATGGGCAATGTTGTCCTCTTAATTATTATTATTATTATTATTATTATTATTATTATTATTATTATTTTTACCGGGGATAAAACTCAGTGCTTTGTACTGGCCAGGCAGGCAATGTGCAGCTGAGCTATCTCCCTGTCCTTTTTTTTTTTTTTTTTTAAATAAGAACCCCAATGCTATCAAAGAGCTTCTGATTTCATGACCTTACTACTTCCCAATGCCTGTACCTTCTTGCAATTTCACTGAGGTTGAGGATTTTAACATATATATATTTTATGGGGAGGACAGTTCTTCTATAAAGCATGGCTCTATTTTTTTTTTTTTTTTCCCCACTAAGGCATATGCACTAATTAAGGTGAATTCCTTCCTCTTTTAGTGTATTTAAGACAGGATCACCAGGATCTCACTACATGCACTGGGACTCGTAATGATTCCCCTGTGTTCAGCTTCCAAAGTGCTGAGATTGCAGACACACACCCGCACACCCAGTCTCACCCAACATCTCAGCACACCCCGGAGGCGGGGTCAGCCAGGGATCATACCCTGCAGGCTGCCCTCTGCCTAAATGAGTGCTTTCATCTGCTGAGCTACGGCTGGCCCTTGACAGAAATGTAGAGGGAAAAAAAGATGAGCTCACACTTGTCCAACGGTGAATGTTTTCCTGTTAAGCCATATACCGTATAGCCATAGGTTCAGTCAACCAAAGGATCGGGATAGCAAGAAAAATAAATTGCTTGTTTACTTCAAACATATGGATTCTTCTGAAAAATTACAGAATCTCATAAAATGTGTAACGGATGTTTCAATTCAGTTCTGTTCTCAAATATAGTGTCCTACCATGAAATCAAACCCTCAAATTTGCAAAGGGAAGAGAGCTCGCAAGCTGTGGCTTTCGGCCTCTTTTTACTGCACGAAGCAAACAGTGACCGCGCGTTCTGCAGGGCTTTATCAGAAGGCTTCCACCTAGGAAGCCGCGCTGTGGTGACATCTGCGGGGCTTCAAAGGGCACAAAGGGGATGTGTCTCTCACGGTGTGAATCCTGAGCCCACTCTTCTCATAAGAAGATGACTTGAAAGACCCAGGGACCAACTTCTTAGAAGCCAGTCCCTGACGTGCCTGAGAAGAAAGTTCCCATTGCTAATCAGCATAGAGTTAAACTTATCAGAGGTGTCCATATTGAAAGTTCATCTGACTTTCCTCAGAAGACTCGGGCATGTGCACCGAGAACAAGACACCAACAATACCCAACTCTGCAGTAGGTAGGTCATTTAGGTAGCTAGGCTGTGAAGAGACAGGCTGACCATTTAATTGGAGTGCTGCGGGGTATGATGGCTGTAACCCGGTTCATACGGGCTATTCTCACCCCAGAGATCAAAAGGTTTCCGGGGCCCTTCATCTTCACCGTTACAGCCTCACTGCTCTGTATCTGCAGTTCACCACAGGTACAAAGAGAGAACCCTTTCTAGTCTGTTCTCCACTGATGGGTGTCATCTTTGCCACCGAAATAAATTCTTGCATAGGCCGGCAAGATGGTTTAGCGGCCTAAAGTGCCTGCTTAGGAAAGCTTAGGCAACCTCACGGGCCGCGGTTCGATCCCCGGCACCACATGCCATGCCATCCCCACGCCCAGGGCAGGCTGAGCCGGCCATAAAAAAAATAAGTAAATAAATAAAAAATTCATGCATAAGGAAAAAGGATAAACATTGCAAAGAAAAACATATTATGGCTTACAGAAGAAAAGACAGTGACCCAAGTCTGTAATCCCAGAACCTGGGAGGCTGAAACAGAAGGATCAGTGCAAGTCTGAGACCAGCCTGGGCCACAGAAAATGAGCTCAAGGCGATCCTGAACTGCACAGTGAGAGCCTGTCTCAAAAAACAAAAAAAAGAGGGTAGACAGAATGATCTGTAGACCAATCACTGATTAAAGACAGACCGTAGGATACTGGCCTGTCACAACATAAATACTAAATGTATATTCTACTTCAGC
Organism: Myocastor coypus; assembly: GCA_004027025.1. Taxonomy (NCBI): domain Eukaryota; kingdom Metazoa; phylum Chordata; class Mammalia; order Rodentia; family Myocastoridae; genus Myocastor; species Myocastor coypus. The sequence goes on along the minus strand of PVJA010014534.1, from coordinate 14,096 downwards.
TCATGGGAGCTAAATAAAAAAAATTTCAATTGCCATTTCTTTAAATAAAATAAGTGGTACCTAGTTGCTGTAATTTCAGTGGTGATCCTATAAAATGGATGAGTTGGAACCTCCAATTCCTAGTCCTACGGCAATGGTACTGAGAGGCGGGAATACCAGGAGATGGGCGCGTGGCATTGGCTTTGCCCTGGTTGGGAGCTCTAAGCCACTCGGGGGTTCATGGAACACAGCGGCAATGGTCTACCAATGGCTTCGGCGTGTAGGCAAGCGCGCTGCTGCACCTCGTTGTATCTTGCCGTGCGGTGCCCTGTGGCAGCTGCCTAGCCTGCAGAGAGCTCCTGTGAGCTGAAAGTCCCTCTGCAGATGTGGCCACTCAACCGTGGAGCTCGAAGCTGTGAACGATAAATTGCCTTTCCTCTTAAGCTGCCCAGTATTAGGGTTGCTGTTACAGCCACCAAAAATAACTACTAATAAACACAAGCAAAAAAAAAAAGTTATGCAGGAAGTATATGGAGCAGCACATTAAGGAAACATTAAATATAGCACAAGATCAATTAATTAAAACCGTTGGTTCACAGATGGGCGAATTTATCATCGCAGATGAGACAGCATATTGATCCTGCAACAGCTTGTTACGGGGAAAGAAGATTGATACGCTACAGAGGCGACCTTGACGGTATTCTCCAAGGAGTTGCCTCCCCAGTTAGTGAGCTGTGTCAGTGGGTAACCCATGGAGAAATAAGGAAATCTTCCTGCACAATCGCATATAAAATAATTCACTACTGATAAAGATGTAACACAAACAGAAAGAAACAGTGTCAGAGGATGTAGTATAAGGTTTTCTTGGGTAGGATATTTTTAATGTATTTTAAAGATACAAACACATAAACCATACATAAGAAGGTTCAAACATTGTAGCACATTAAGATGAATGAATAGCAGATTATAGAGGGTATCGCAAAGTCAGAGGAAAAGCACCAACTGAGTTGGAACACTAAAACTTACAATAGGAAACTATCTAAGAAAGTTGAAAATCTTCTGTCTAGCAGAAAGAGAAAGATGAACCAGATAATGTAGATAGAGGCAGAACACACTTTTCAAAAATCAGAGAACAGGATTACCTCGTTAGTCTGTGAAACCGGGTGTCGTCATCAGGATTGGCAAGGGAAGCAACATCGCTATCTAACTTTTAGGATGGTTTTGTAATGGTCACCCAAAGAGTCAAGTTCAAATGTGTGCAGGAAATCCGTCCACACACAAAGGCTCAAAGAGTCCAGCTGAGGACCTGGGTCCCATGATAACATCCTGCAGGAGTGCAGCTGGAGACCTAGGACCCTTAACCGTCCTCCCACAAGGCCAAGTGGACCCCTGGAGCTGGCCACAGTGTGTCCTCTGGGCCTGTTTCCGGGATCTGCGTTGGGAAGGCCCAAAGGTCCATGGGGGAAGCTGGAGAGTCTCTGCCAGTGGGATGAAGGATCTGAGCCAGCAGGCTGCGGGATCTGTGCTGGAGCCAGGAAGCCACCCTCAAAGTACGGATCACAGCTCCCCCCAAAATTACCCTCAGGACAACAAGGTCCTGAGGTCCTCCCAGCACCACTCTGAGTCTGTTCAACTGCGTGTCATCAGCTGACCACCAGCTGTCCATCCACTACACCCGTGCCCAGAACAACCAGCCTGGGCAAGGAAAGACCACAAACAGCTGCCAGTCCTAGTCACCCCGCCTCATTACTCAGCTTCCCATTTCTGGGACCACGTGCCTCATACCTGAAAGTTGAATGAGGAGAGGCTTAGTTTGGCTCACGGCTTCAGAAATTTCAGGGTACAGTCTGCTGGCTCAAAGGCGAAAGAGTCACAGTGCAGGGCACAGTGCAGGAAGCCTCCTAGCCTCCTGGCTGCCAAGAAGCAAGGAGAGAAAGCTGAGCAGGAGAAGAAGCGGATAGGGAAGACGGGCAAAGGGACACCCCGTGACCTACCCTGCTGCCTGGCAGTATCCAGCTCCCATATGGGTTTATCAATGCAACAATCCATTGATCACTGTTCTGGTGGTTCAGTCACTTCCCTAGAGCCCCCCTCTGAGCACTGCTGCTTTGGGGGATGAGCCCTCAATACCCGAGTCTTTGGAGAAATTTTGCTATTCCAACCTCAACTCCACTGGGCGAGCAAAATTAACCCAATGGAAAAGCCTGGCACGTGGAGAGCCCTGGTGAGTGTGGGGAGATGTGCTTTCCCTGCAGTCCCCACGCGGAGTTGGTTAGCCTGGGCGCCCACCGGCACAAAAGCTCTGAACACAGTGTGTTTCCAGCTCGTAGGCTGCACCACCCCACGCAGAAGCAGGGTTCCTGGCAGAAACAGGCGTTCATCCATGCTAGCAGGTCTGCATCATGGAGACAGGAAAAGCAAAGTTGACATCAGCATAGTTTATGGGCTGGGGAGATAGCGCAGGGGCCTGAGAGCCTGCCTGGCAAGTGCGCGCTTCCTAATTCCAGCCCTGGTGCTGCGTGCTGTGCTGGTGTAAGAACCCCAAGGATGCCTCGCTGGTCACTGAATCTAGGTATCATGGCGGTACACGTGCAGTGCTAGCAGGTAGCTTGGGAGGCTGAGCCATCAGGGTCACTGCAAGCCCGAGCTGCCTGGCAAGACCCTGAACCAAACGCGTGCATAAATAAAAGATATTTAAAAATCAGTACACACTATCGTTGCTAATCATAAGAGAACCACAATGACTGTTAATTACCAATAGCATAGATAAACTACAAATGGATAGGGCAGAGTGTTTTATAACCATGAAAGTAAACTGTCACTCCATGAACCAGATGAATCATTTTGACTCAGACAAGTACAGAAAGAAAATCATAGACCCCACAGCTCATAGGACAGTTTCTCAAAGCTCCAAGCAAGGAATGAGGTGATTTATTTTTGCTGGGCTATCTGGTGAAACTGTTGAAGAAAACCAAGCAGAAGATACCCTAAGAATTTAGCGAGAATATTAATATCCAGAAACAAGTAGAACAGTGATGACCCAGGTAAGAACTGGGGTAGCCTTGTCGCTGACCACCTGGGCAGTATTTCTTAAACACAGGTGTATAATTTAATGAAAGATGAAACACTTTTGATAGAGGGAGAGAGAGATCGGTAGACAGATACCTAGACGCACACACAGAGAGACCTGATAGTGGAATTGCTGGTCATCTTTAGGTCTGGAGTTTTAGCCAAGCTGACTCTGGGATATTGAGGTGTTCTCTCCTCTGAACGTGGTCCATCTCTGGAATGTCTGCTTGTTCCAGCACAGCTTTACCTGCTCCTCATCACAACTTCCAGGAAGTACTCAGCTTCACTTCTCTGGAGGGAAGAACTGTGGTCAAAGCCACGCATGTAGCACCTTCTGTCTGGGATCACAACCCTCTCTTAGAGCACATGGTGTCACTGGTGACGGCACTGAAACCAAGCCACACTGGCATGGTCCATAGGATAATGCTCTAGAAAAGGCTCTGAGGAATTATTGGAATGGTTGCTGCCATCAAAGGTGTTACAGCACAGATTCTCTTATGACCTGAGTCCTCACTGACCTTGAAGGGCAAGAGCCAAAATATTGCCTATTCTTGTAGACCTTCTTTCTTTCTTTCTTTCTTTCTTTCTTTCTTTCTTTCTTTCTTTCTTTCTTTCTTTCTTTCTTTCTTTTTTCCTTTCTTTCTTTATTTCTTTCTCATTCTTTGGTTTGCAAACGTAAGTTGTTACCCTTCCAGAAGAGAGGCTCAGTGACATTATTATGCGAGGACAGAGGCTCTTGAGCTTAACATCATGGTCTTTCTGGATGTCAAACACTGTAGGCATAACGTGGAACAGGTATTTTCCAGCAGTAGTTGATATTCTAAACTTTAAATCCCTGTGAAATGTGAAGAAAAATAATTACACATTTTTTACACAGAAATTTATCCATATATAAAATTGTAGTGGGGTAATCCCAGAGGATTTTTTTTCTTGTCTCTTATGTTATTTTATTACTTTTTCTTTTTAAAGAAACATTTACTTGAGAGAGAGTGTAGCAATGTTTGCGATGACACTAGGGTCAGGATGCATTTAGCATTTAATGCTTAAAACTGTATATGATTTTTTTTCTTTTTTTTTTTTTTTTTTTGCTGTTTAGCAATAAGACCTCTCTGTCACATATCTTCCAGAGTACATTCTCCAAAAAGAAAAGAAAAAAAAAAACCCTCAGTATCACACAGCTGTATTGTGTCACCTGTGGTACTTATGAGGATGTTGGGTTAGCTGGGGTTTTCATAACTTAATGTGTGCTCATGCATGATCGAAATAATCTCATTCAACACGAAAGCATGCCTTATTAAGAGCAAATGCTTTACCCACACCTCCAAATTTTTAAGTTTCTGTTTTGCTAACTTACTTAGAATTGTCTCTGGGCACCCCTGAGCCATTTTGTAATTTGAGTTGCTGAACTTGACCCTGAGTTCCTGCAAAGTGCTGGGTTTTGATGACTGAACTATATTATTAAGAATTTTTCATTACGCCTGTGTTCATCTAAAATTATTAAGAACAAGCAATTGCATACGGCCTTGATCCCTGCCCTCCTGTCTTAGATGGAATGTGGTTAAAGCAGCGTATTTCTCCTACTTGTCTCTAGGACAATAAATGTCGCTTATTTCCGACTGGAATCCACATATGTTGGTCGATGGCCTTAAGTAATCAAACCAACAGGGAAATTTAACACACTCTCACACCACGACACACTGCATCTAGAAACCGAGAGAAGCCCACCCATGGGGAAGATTCTTTTTCTGCATCCGAGGTATGCATTTAAAAGGGCACCTTGAAAGAGACATCAGAGCACGTGCACACCGCCGACCATCAGGGAGAAACGGCTGAATTTCTAACGTTCCGTGTGCTGCATGTGTCAAACCGGCGAGACCTCTCTCAGGACCAATTGCAGCGCGCCGTTTCATTTTTAGAAGATTGTCCAGCAAAAATATACTTTTAATAATGCAACTCTAAGGGTGTGCTGTGAGTCTTCGAGCTGAGGTCCTCTGCGAGCAGAAAGATGGGGACACGGAGCCAGTGAAAACTCCCTCTCCCTCTCCCTCTCCCTCTCCCTCTCTCTCTCTCTCTCTAAGTTCTTGGCCCAGGAAGGAGCACTGTGAGGGCACGCGTTCTTTCCCAGGAGCCATGATAGGTGATGGTTCTCTTCATCGTCTCGCTAAGAGAGACCTCTGCGTCACCATGAGTCCCCAGTCTTCACTAAGCAAGCCACATGGATATGCACACTTTGGGCACACGGCAAACAGGGAGATGCTAAATGCATATCCCATTTTGGAGTTCTCCATTTGGCAATGTTTTTATTATATTCTTGTACAACCAGAGAGCGCTGGCTTTCTGTATGAGCTGAAAAGTGCTACTGACGGCCTCCCAGTTAGCTCAGGAGACAGAAGCGCCTGCTTAGGCAGAGACCAGTCGCCGGGGGTTCAATTTCCCGCCTGCCATGTTGGTCCTGCCCTCACGGGGTGCACGGAGATAGCGACTGAGACTGGATCTATTGACCTGAGCCTGCCATCCCAGTGCTTGGGAGGCTGAAAACAGGAGGATCACAAGTCCCATCTGTATAGTGTGACCCTGTCCTAAATACGTTAAAAAAAGTGCTGCTACTGTATCATTTTTACCTTGCTTACAGTGGGGCATCCTTGCAAACGTTCAGCATATATATATTTTTTTTTTTTTTTTTTTTTGTCTTTTTGAGACAGTATTTCATTATGCAGTTCAGGCTGGCCTTGAGCTTACTTTTGTATCCCAGGCTGGTCTCAAAGTCGCACCAATCCTCCTGCCTCAGCCTCCCGAGTGCTGGGATTACAGGCATGCGCCACCATGCCCGGCTGTTCAGCATACTGATTTACAGTATGATAGATTTCTCTGCTGTCTTAGTTACTTCTCTCTCATTGGTGGGACAAATACCCGACACCCAAAATGAAGGAAGGAACGGTTTATTTAGTTCACCGTTACTGGAGGTTTCAGTCCATCCTCGGCTGCGTGCAAAGCAGAGAGGTCCATGGCAGACAGCAGCAGTTGATAGCAACGAACAGCACCAATGTTGACAGAGGCCATGGAATAACCAGGGGAGCAGAGGGCAGCAGTGCTAGTCTGTCTGTCTGTCTCTCTTTAAATTACATGTGGCTCTCTGCTGTAGACTATCTGCTTCAGGCCGCAGCTATAATTCCCAGCAATACTCAGACCATAATCTTATCAGTATTAAAACACATAATCCTAGTGGATCACGATCAAGTCTCAAACTCTAGAAATCCCCGCCCCATGACTCATGAGGCTTTGGGGAGACGGCTAGACATAAACCATAACATCTTCACAGTGCCTGAAACGGCTTGCTCACCTGAGTGGACGTTCGGTATTTTCTCCTTCGCACTACTCCTAACTTCTTTCCCCCAAATCACTTCTGTGAGCACAGGCAGGCTGCCACGCTCTCGGAGGGTTTTGAGCTCGTGTGAGTGAGTATCCAGTCTCTCTTGCTGAGAGGCTGAGCCGGCAGCCTTTCCTGGAACCCATTACCTCTTCCTGGGAGCTCTGAGCTGTCAGCTGGCACATGGCACCTTCCCTTGGCATGCCCCAGCTGCAACGATGCCACAGGATTTCTCCACAGCCAGGCGTAGATCAAGCGCCGCGGCCACTACCAGTCACGGGCAGGCTTGCACGAGCCACAAGCCCCCTGTCCAGTCACACCTTCCAGCCAGTAAGCTCCAATTTCTCCTAACCCGTGTGCACCCAAATTTTTCCCAGGGTTGCCTTGCTTCGAGAAGCTTGTTGCAACCCCAGCAAAGACGGAGAGCAGAAGAGCCTGCTCTTCATGCATTTTCATAACGCCTCAATGTTTAGAGCTGCCCCATCTCCAAGCATTCATGAGAATCCGACACTGTTCTTTTTCTGTGCTCATCTTCCCCAGAAGAGCCGAGCTGCCGGCTCCTGCCTTGCCACCACAGACGTCAGCAGAGACACATGCTATTTCAAGATGGTACCAACAAGGGGCTGGCCTGACAGCTCTGCAGACTGAAGCAGCTGCTTAGGCAGAGCACAGCAGCTGGGGTTTGATCCCGGGCATGCCGTGGTGGCCCCATCCCAGGAGCACAATGAGATGGACTGAGATTGGGGGTGGTGGAGCGTGCCTGGAATCCTGGCACTTCGGAGGCTGAGGACAGGAAAATCGCTACGAGTCCAATCTACATAGTGACACCCTGTAGACCGTGTTCTCAATACAGGAAAGAGAGAGAGAGACAGAGAGAGAGAGAGAGAGAGAAAGAGAGAGAGAGAGAGAGAGACAGAGAAAGAGAGAGAAATAGAAAGGAAGAAAGGAAGAAAGAAAGAGAGAGAGAGACAGAGAGAGAGAGAGAGAGACAGAGAAAGAGAGAGAAATAGAAAGGAAGAAAGGAAGAAAGAAAGAGGGAGAGAGAAAGGAAAGAAAGGAGAGAGAAAGAAAGAAAAAGAAAGACAGAGAGAGAGAGAGAGAGAGAGAGAGAAAGAAAGAAAGAAAGAAAGAAAGAAAAAAGGGGCTACTAAGAAACCAAGAAACCAGCCGACGACAACAATAAATTAACAATAGTCTATGCATTACATAATAGTCTAATAGACTATTAAATAATAGTCAATAAATTAACAATAGTCTATGCATTGGACTTAGCTTGTGTGCAAAGAAAAGCCCTTCCCTGAGGTAACCACCTCTATAGTTCCTAAGCTATTTTATTCTTTTCTCTGTGTTATATTTAATAACTAAATGGTGCCATAGCAATTTATGCCAATGGGAACAATAAGAGAAGCTCTCCCGCACATCTGTTAGAAAAAAAGCCATGTGACGACCATGACAGGTTCACCCTGGTCCAAGCCTCTGATAAAAAAGCAAGCCTGGGAGTGGATTATTTGCCATTTTCCGGGCCCTGGGTGTTCTTCTATTCTGATCAGTCACAACATCATAACTCAGAGGTAGCTGGGCACAGAGACTTCCTCTAAAAGCACAATGGGTGGCTAGACGAATTAAAGACCACTTTTTGAGTCATCCCTGTAGGTCAGTCCAATGAAAAGTTTCATGAGGCACACAGGAGCCTGGTGGGAAGGGTGGAACACTTTATGAGCCCATCGGGCGCTGGGAAGTGTCTGCAGGCCGACAGTCCCTCAGATTGTCCACGTGACATCGTCTAACTACTTTACAAGCACCATACCTTCCGGCTTAATGACCTCTCCTCGGACCTGCCCCCTGGTGTAGTAGTACAGAGAGGAGGCCAATGTCGGCCATCACAATCCTCTTGTGTCTGTGCTCCGAAAGTGGTCTGGATTTTTCTGTTTTTTTCTTTAGTTTGTTGTTGTTCTAGTAAATTTTTTAAAATTCACTTTAATTAGAAAAAGAGATACAAGAGCAATGAAGCTTTTCAAAACAGGTTAGTAGGACAGGTACAATAATTAATGCATGGCATACTGTCGTCTTCGTAGTAGTTATTCAGAGGACAAGGTGTAGCCATGATATCTTGTCTACATAATATTTGTGCAAAATTTTCTTCTCGTTGAAATAAGAAAAATTATCTCTATATCAAATCTACACATCTTGTATATACATATATGTATATGTATATACATATATATTGTTTTTTACTATAATTGGTCCTTTACTTATATCCCCTGTTTGTTTTGTTTTATCAGACAGGATAAATCCTGAGGGGGTTTGACTGATCTTATCAGGTGGCAAAAGTTAGATTTTTAGTTATGCAGGTCTTGCGTTAATTTGACCTTAACCATCCAGCAGAAAAGTATAACCACGAGGCATAAAAAGTAAAGCCAGGCCCGGAGCCGGAGTCGCCGTCGCCATGTCTTCCGGGGCCAGCGTGAGCGCCCTGCAGCGCCTGGTGGAGCAACTCAAGCTCGAGGCCAGCGTGGAAAGGATCAAGGTTTCCCAGGCAGCCGCAGAACTGCAGCAGTACTGCACACAGAATGCCTGCAAGGATGCCCTGCTGGCTGGTGTTCCGGCTGGCAGCAACCCCTTCCGGGAGCCCAGGTCCTGTACTTTACTCTGAAGACAGGAAGGAAGAAGTCCGCTGAGGAATGCCTTCAAGTGCAGTGATGAACGACTCCCTCCAAGTCTCAAGAGAATGCCTTTCTTTCAGCAAAAGACTTTTAGATATTTCACACCTTTCTCGTGGCCGGGCGCAGAAGCCAAATTTCTACAAAAGTTAATAATTTTCTACTCAATTAAGGAAAGTGAGTGAGGGAATAGGGTTTTAAATAGTAATGGCCTGGTTCTTTTGCCGAGTGCTTTATTTCAGTAAACAAGAACATTACCAATCAATAATGCCACTATTGGTGGCATTATTCCTGGAATACTATGCATGTTCTATTTACTGGATGTTTACATTTTAGGAAGGAAAGTATTTTTGTCTATTAAAAATTGACTGTAATTTGTTGTTCCTAAGATTTTTATACTATATTAAAATTTGTTATTTTCTCATGAATTTACAATTATCAAATGAAGGCCAAAAAAATATAAACTGGTGGAAAGTAGACCCTAGTTCATCTAGTAGTGTCATAATTATTTTATAATTGGAAGATTTACATTTAACACTAACCACAGGAGACATTCCTTAGCCAAGTTGTTTAAAAAGATTAATGTTTCTGTTGTGTATAAAGCATTTGATACTTTTTCTCTTAGATCTGTGTACTTTATAGTAGAGGTTGCATTTTTAAAGAATTGTGCATTATTTCACGTCCTGAAACAATATTTAAAATGCAAATGACATGTACAAGAGTGCAAATAATTAAAAACAAACTAATGTGAAAAAAATGGTAAAGCCATATTAATAAGCTGAGCTGCAAAAGGCTGAAGTCAACAACTTTGGACATTTGCCAGCTGTGCTGATAACCCACTCCTATTAGGGACTACTCTCCTGCATTGGCTTATTTTGCTGAATTGAAGCACCTGCTATATTTGGACTGGCATCAGGTATGAAAAGACCCTTTGAAGACTTCTCCAAATGCAGATCTCAATCTTATTATGACCCATCTCGGGAGTGGCCAGAGGATGTCTGCGAGCAAGGGGGTAAAGCTGTTATTCCCCAGCTGAGGCGGACAGGGAAACCAGAAGGGAAAAGAGCCGTGGTTTGCACCCTGAAATGCAGGCCTCTGAATCCCGTGGCGGAGCTGCACGCGTGTGCGGAGGACGGCTGAGGAGCAGGAGCGAGCACCAGGGGATGACTGGGCGCCGACTGAGGTCAAAGGATGCTTCACGCACGAGGGGAGGTCTAGGTAGAAGGAGAAGCTAGCACAGACACGGGGCTCTGAGAGCAGAGCGAAGAGGAGGAGGGCGGGGTGTAGAGCCTTCAGATGAGGACCAAAAGGCGGAGCTTCGCTGCTTTTGTAGCTGTGTGGTGGGGACAACTTGTCAACTCTCGCATAGGGAAAACAAACAGTCGTTCCTAACATTGTTTGATCAATTTTCCAGGCCCGTACCTTGCAAAGCACTGGAATCTACTTTGAAGACAGCAGTGAAATGATCATTGTTGATTCCCTATCATCTTGTTTTCAGATTCTGTATCATATTTTTATTTGTTTTGTTTCACACTGGGAATTGATCTCAGGCCATCACACTTGCCAAGCAGGCAGGCATGTGCAACTGAGCTATAACCCTGGTCCCTGCATGATTTTTTATTATATATATCAGCACTGACTGATTCAATGAGTCAGGTTCTGAAAAGAAATTACAGTTACACGTGAGAAGCAATGTCTCATTAAGGACCGCTGTGTCCCTTGCCTCGTAAATATATAAAAGGATCGGTGATTTTCTTTTTTCTTTTGCTTGTTTCAGTGTTAGCTGCTATTTGCCGAAGAACTTATGACATCAGACGAATTCTGCCTCTGATGACGTCATAAGTGTGTAAAGCTAAGTTTTGTCCATGTGTTCCTTGAATTACCTGGGGGACTTTTCTACTCTATTGCTTGGCACCTGGGGACGTGAGATATTTTGGAGTCTTAAATGTCTGCAAAGGTCCCCATGCTGAAGGCTTGCTTCCCAATGTGATGGTATTGCCAGGTGGATCAGACTTTAAGACGTGGATTGGACTTTAACCTCGACCCCGAGGCTAGGGGGAAGAAGTCAGATCATGGAGGAATGTTCCCTGGCATAGGTTGGTGAATAGTTTTTTGTTCTTACCCTGTTCTGTACCATCCCTGCCACGGGATGAGTGGCTTTTTCCACCATATGCTTTGGACCATACTGCGTCACCTTGCAAAGTAATGGAATCCTAGAAACTGTGGCTCAGAATAAACCTTTTCATTTCGTAACTTGATTGTCTCAGGCATTTGTGACCGTAACAGAAATCTAAAGCTATAGATCTTTTTTTTTTTTTTTTTTTTTTTTTTTCTCAGATTTCCTGTTGCAGGATCCTATAATAGAGCTGCATATTTTGAGTGTATAAAAACCTGAATGCATCTACTCAACAAATATTGTTTCATTTTCTTATATTGAAATTTTAGGGAACCAGCATTTCTGTTACGTTTCGTTATTCATTAAAAACAACCTTCTACTGATTAATCATTATGCTGAAGGTCTCCTGTATTTGTTCGAAAAACACTTGCCATATTTGTGCTTCGGCATAAATTCCCATCCTAGGGATGGGACCACCTGTCTGTTTCCATTCTGATCCAGAGTACTACGATCGACATCGAAGGCTTCCGGGTTTATAGGACACAGCTCCACCCTGCAGCTCATCTGCATCGCTGTGGCACAGCGCCTCTTCTGCCGCTCTGACATTCCAATCCTGAGTGCCAGGGCACATCTCGGGCCACATGTGTGCATGGCTTTCCATACATATTCTCAACCATGCCGTTCTTCCATGCAGCACACCCACACGCCAGCTGTGCAGCTGTCTCCCCTGCTTTTGTTCTTCTGTGTCACCTGTTTATTTCCGAGAGATCAGCCTTGCTTCCAGCGCCCTCGGACCCCGTGAATTTTCTGGCCTGCCAGGAAGATGCTGCCTCATCCTTCATTTTCCTACTGCAGGCCTTCTGCCAGGTTCTGAGGCAGGAGAGAGACTGCACATGCAATAATTCTTGGGGAGGTGCCTTCCTTTTCAGGTACAGGTAGGTCTCTGTGGAAACTTATACTAGCATCTTAATGGTTACCTCCATCCAGAAAAGGATGCAATTGCGAATTGTGTGTGTGTGTGTGTGTGTGTGTGTGTGACAGAGAGAGAGACAGAGAGAGAGTTTAAATACCATCCATTCCCATGTTTGTGTGGTCTTTAGAACTCATCCCAGTCTGTGGATGAAGCTGACAAGGAACACCCTGGGCCTGTGTCAGATTCCCTCTCCTGAGCTCATCATTCTGCTCGCCTTTTTTACATAGCAAGGTGATTTGGAGCGACCCACAGGGGAACACTGCCCTGGAACAGTTCCTTGAATTCCAGAACGGAGGAGCACAGGGGTCTCTGTTAGCTGACAGTGATATCTCAATGAAAAACAGACCACTGAAAGAGTAGCGGTCTCCTTCAGCTCCACAGATGCCAGGAGTAGCCAAAGGGGCTGCGATTAGTTAGAACGTTCTACGTCCCATGGGTCTTCCTCTCATTGAAGACCCTGACTTAGGTGGCACAAAGGACAGCATTTCATAAGAGTTCATTCCATTCCAAGCCAATATTTCACTTTGCTAGAACGTAGTCTTTAGTCCATGTGTGCGATCTAAAATAGGTTAATTTTATTTTTTCAAAAAATTATTTCATTTATTTGGCACAGAGGCTCGCTATGCAGCTCAGACTCATAGCCATCTTCCCGTCTCAGCCTCCTCTTATGCTGTAACAACAGGGGTGCTCCGGGATTCAGGGAAGTACTGGGGATCGAACTTGGGTCCTTGCATTTGCCTGGCAGCTAGGCACTTGCGCTGCGGAGCTCTCTCCTGAGCCCTAAAACCCGTTCAGTTTAGTAGCATGGTCTGCATCGCAATAGCTACAATACTTGGTGTCTGTTACCATGTGTGGGCGTGTGTGCACATGCGTGTGTATGTATGTGTTTCAGCTGGAACAGCAGCTATGACCTCATTATTTCATGTGTAGACCTGGGGTCAGGGGCAAAGATTTGAGCTGGGAGACAGCTGCAAGTGCCGACTGTATGCACTCACTCTACACCTACTGAACAAGCACCTGTTCTCTAACGTGATGTCCAAAAGGTTGGCGCGTCTCTCCAGGTCTGACAAGTGTGGAACATGACGGTAAAGTAGGGCATTTTATTGTGCAGACTTCCGCCCATGTTTCTCAGATGTGGTACCATATTGAAAACTGCCTTGGGCGACATAAAAGGAGACTTGGATGTTGGTGCCCTAGAGAAGCAAGAGACTCATTGGAGAGTCCGTTTCCTCAGGCACACATGAATCCAAGGTGAAGAGCCACAGCCTTAGTTAGTTTTCAGAAGAAGAAACCTTCTGCCTCGATAAACTATGAAACATACTCAATATGGAACTGTTTTTATATGCAGGTACACATGTATATGTGTACACATATGTTATGGTTGATGTCTAGTTGTTCCTCCAAAGCCTCATGGAGTCACTGGGCGGGGACTTCTAGAGTTTGAGACTTGATCCATGATCCCTGGGATTATAGGTTTTAGTGCTGATGGGATTATGTGTGGAAGTACTTCTGGGATTATGGGTGTAGCCTAGGGAGGGAGCTAAGGTGGAGAGCCTGAATGTAATATAAAGAGAGACAGAGAGACAGACTCGAGCTGTTGCTGTTGCTCTGTTGCCGTGCTGGTTGGCTGCCTCTGCCGCCATTTTGTTGCTGTTCCGCTGCCATGAACTGCATGCTCTCTGCTCTGTTCCACTCAGCCTTGGTCCAGCCGAATATGGACTGAAACCTCCAGGAACTGTGAGCTAAATAAACCTTTCCTTCCTTCATTTTGAGTGTTGGGTATTTGTCCCAAACAAGTAACTAAGACAACATACATACACATACAAAGATACACATATATAACTTTTCAGGAAACCATTTGTGCTCTGAAGTGTCTTGTACTCATCAGGTTTCTTTCTTTCTTTCTTTCTTTCTTTCTTTCTTTCTTTCTTT
>PVJA010014533.1:36457-47342 GCA_004027025.1 Myocastor coypus | reverse complement strand
ACAAAGTGAAAAGACGACCCACAAATTTCGAAAAGATTATAACTAACAAGTACTCAGACAAAGGTCTTCTATCTAGAATATACAAAGAACTAAAAACCATTAGGGTCCCAAAATTCAAAGACCCAATCCAGAAATGGGCATCTGAGATGAACACTCACTTCTCAGAAAAAGAAATACAGCAAGCCTACAAATACATGAAGAAATGCTCCACATCGCTAGCTATTCGTGAAATGTAAATCAAAACACTTAGATACCACCTCACCCCAGTAAGGATGGCTATCATAAAGAAATCAACCAGCAACAAATGCTGGAGAGGCTGTGGGGAAAAAGGAACCCTTCTCCACTGCTGGTGGGAATGCAGATTGGTGCAACCATTACGGAAAGCAGTGTGGAGGATCCTTACAAACCTAGAATTGGAAGTTCCGTTCAATCCAGCTATCCCCCTGCTGGGAATTTTCCCAGAAGAACTGAAAACTTCATACCATAGCGATATCTGTGCACCTATGTTTATAGCAGCTCAATTTGTAATAGCCAAATCTTGGAAACAACCAAAATGTCCATCATTTGAAGAATGGTTAAGAAAAGTGGTATTTTTATACAATGGAATACTACTCATCCATAAAGAATGATAAGTTTGAAGACTTCATATATAAATGGATGTATATTGAACGTATACTCATTAGTGAAATAAACCAGACCTATATGTGTAGATATCGTATAGTCTCCCTAATATAAGAACTTTAAAGAAGAAAACAAGAACTTAAGGGCATAACACAGCTGAATGTGTTATGGATTAAACAGCGAAGTGACTGGAAGCAGACAAAGCAGAAAACATCAATAGCAAAACCATACACTTATGTACACAGGATGAATAACCAAGATTTGATGATTGATGGACTATAAGAGAAATTACAGTAGTAATAAGTATCACTTCAGCAATACCTAAAAAATCGAGAAAACATATCTTAACTATTTGATGGAGGTAGTGATATTTTGGGTGTTTGTGATTATGATGAATAAATTGGATTGATACATTCACTTCAGTGTATAAGATGCTTGAAAGAAATCTAAGTGAAGTTACCTAACTGCTTCATGAAATTTGGACTTCATCTCCAGGGAAAATACTAAAACAATACCAAATGTCTGACAACTAATAGCAAAAAACTATTAAAATTAAAAATTTACACGTCACTGCATTAATGTTTACATTTTTATTTAAAATTATTTTATGATTGTAATTATTTTGCTTGACATATTTTGGATGTAATATAAAATAATTAGATTACTTATCATATTCACTCTATTTTTTTATTTTTGGAAGGGATGTTCAGGTTCTCACTACTAGATCAGACTCATAGTGATCTTCCTGTTTACAGCGTCCCAAGAACTGGGATTACTGGCACCTACCACCTTACCCAGTCTCAGTTGCCATCTTAGCATGCCCCAGGGGTGGTACCTACTGGGTAGGCCCAGGGATTGAGCCCCGGCCCCTGTCCCTGCTTGCAGGTGCTTTAATCTGCTGAGCTATCTTTATTAGATACTATGCATTTATTACTTATTAGTGTTTACAGAAAAATTATATAATATTAAAATTCTTATTTTATTGGTGTGCAATTCATATTATGAAACATTCTTTTGTATAGTGAGTAACTAGATCTCTCAAAAAGATGAAATTTGAGACCAAATTTGTCTTATGCATATGTTCATGTATGTCTACCACCATTAGTGTTTCTAGTATATTTCATTTAAGTTAAATATTTTAAAGGAAAAATTACTTCACTTTTTTACTTTTGAGACGAGGGGGATCAAACTCAAGATCATATACTTGTGAGGTAGGTACTTATGAAGCTGAGCTATATCCTTGGCTTCACTGAAGGTTTTATTTGACAAGTTGCCACCCATTCTCATGTTTGTTGTAGGCAATTAAAGACATTTATGCAACTCAGAATAAATAATGTCAGAAAAATAAAATTTCTTGGAACTTTGTAAATGTAATTTGAAATTTTAATACAATTTTAAGTTATTTCTCAATATAAGCTTTGTTTTGAAATGTTGTGTATTTATGGAAGAGACAAAGTAGAGAATAAGAACACTTTAGTTATTATTGATGAAAGTTATATATTTTCCTTTTACAATGCTGATTAACATAATATTAGTATGTATTAGCGAGGTGCAGTGAGTTGTTCTAACAGATGTTTCAGATCGAGTGAGCATAATTAACATATCCTTGAGAGCTGCTATTATGTAAGTTATTCATCTTGCTAATTAGAAAAGCAGAAATATAGTCAAGGCTCTTAGGGTCCAGGTTCCCTTGTAGCAGTCTTCAAACCTTGCTTAAATATGTAAGGAGCACACACAAAATATCATAATTACTTCTATCTTATTGCTGAGACAAAATACACAACATTCAAAACTAAGGGCAGAAAAGCTTATCTCATGTTTTGTGGAGCCCATAATCAGGTGGCTCCAAGGTAGGGTGGCATGGCACAGAGGCAGAAGTCCAAGGCAGCCAGCAGAAGACAACAAAATTAGCAAGTGCAAAGGGGTAGGAGGTGCTGTTTTCCTCCCATCTCATCAGGCTGCCACCTTTATGGTTGCGTAGCAGTTATACTATGTCTTGATTTGTGTCTAGGTATTCAACTAAGGCCTCAAGGAGTTACAAGGTGGGCTTCCAGAGTTTAAGATTGATTCATGAGGTGCCAGTGAGATAACTCAGTGACTGCGGTACCTGCTTGAGTTTGATCTCCAGTCACACACACACACACACACACACACACACGCACACACACACACACACACACACACACACACACACACACACAGAACAAACAAAAAATACAAAAAAACCAAACAAGAGATGGATTCATGGTCCAGTACTTGCACTATGTGTGAGTGCTATGCTCACCTTGGAGGTCTCTCTGCTGTTCCTCCCTCTTTGCTCTTGCTGTTTTTCTTTGTCTGTCTGTCTGTCTGTCTGTCTTCCTTTCTTCCTTCCTTCCTGCGTTCCTTCCTTCCTTCCTTCCTTCCTTTCTTTTCCTTTTTTTTATGCTGTGAACTGTTGCCCTCTACCATGAGCTACTCTGCTTTGGAGTCAGCTAATTTTGGACTGACACCTCCACAAACTATGAGCTAAATAAACCTTTCCTTTAATTTTGGCCATCAGATATTCTGTCACAGAAAGGAGAGAAAACAAAACAAGACAAACCATCTTCATGTTCTCTTCTTAAAGAGGATCCGGATATTTACAAAATAAGAATCATGGCTCCCTGCTGAGTCACTTAGCTGAACTTTTTATTTTATTATTATTATGGCGGGCTTAGCCTGCCCTGGGTGGGGCTGGCGTAGCATGTGGTGCCAGGCTTTGAATCGTGTTCTCTGAGGTTGCCTAAGTCTTCCTAAGCAGGCTCTTTAGACCGCTGAGCCATCTCACTGCACCACACTTAGCTAAACTTCTAAAATTCTGATGTTGACACAGTGCCTAAAATATTATGTAAGAATAAACATATTTGACATCATGAGACACAGAGAACCCAATAACACCTTATAAACAGGGAACATGTCCTTTGGGACTTATATTTCTTTCACTACAAATAACTTCCTTAAATATAGTAGGTCATTCAGGTAAACGCATATATCCTATCTTTTAAATAATGGGTCTTTAATTTCTCAGTGAATATTTTATATTCATATAGGAATGCTATTGTTTTTTGAGTATTGATTTGTAGCTTACTACACTACTGAATTTAATTTTTATTTTTTTGTATTTTTAGTACAGAGTCTACATTGTCTCACTACACAGATTGGACTCATAGTTATCCTTCTGTTTTAAGCCTCCCAAGTGCTGAGATTGCAGGCATGTGCCACCATGCTCAATCTCTGAATTTAGTTATTAAATCTAGAAGTCTTTGGTGGAAATTTTAGAGCCTTTTATGTCATGCAATGTATCATCTGTGAATAATAGTAACTTAACTTCTCCCTTTCTTATTCTCTCTCTCTCTGTCTCTCTGTCTCTGTCTCTGTCTCTGTCTCTCACTCTCTCTCTCATTTAACTACTCTGGCTAGTTTTTGGGTTTTGTCCATTTACCAGGTTGGTTCTTTGTTTGTCATTGGTGACTTTTATCAGATTGAGGTAAAGACCATTTATTCCTATTTTCTGTATACTTTTTATCATTAATAGGTGTTGGAGTTCATTAAAAGCCTTCTCTGCATCTATTGAGATGATCATGTGAAGTTTGCTTTGGCTCAGTTGATATGGTTAGTTATAAATATTGAGTTATGCATATGGAATGTCTCCTGTATTTCTGAGATGAATCCTATTTGGTCTTGATATATAATATTCTTCACAATTTGCTGCATTGTGCTTGGCGGCATTTTATTGAAGATTTTTGAATCTATGCTCTTTAGTTAGATTGGCCTGTAGTACTTGTCTTTATTTGAGTCTTTCTCTGGTTTTGGAGTCAGGGTAACAATTGTCTCTAGGAATGAGGTAAGGAGAATTGCTTCCCTTTCAATTTCACTTAACATTTTTAGAAGTACTAGCATTAAATCTTCTCTAAATTACTTGTGCAATTTAGCTCTGAAACTATCAGGTGCTTGGCTTTTCCTTTTTGGTAAAGTTTTAATTACATTTTCAATTTCATTGACTGTATCATTTTTTTTCTTTTTTCTTTTTTTTTTTTTTTTTTGGTATTTAAAGGAAGGGTCTATAGGAATATGGTATTCAGGATCTCACTATGAGATTGGACTTGAACTGATCTGCATGTTTACAGCCTCCCAAGAGCTGGGATTACAGACCCTTGTCACCACACACAGTCTCAATTGATGTCTCCGTGTGCCCCAGGGTTGGGGCCAGCATGACAGGCCAGGTAATTGAACCCCTGGTCCCTAAGCCTGCTTGCAGGTGCTTTCATTTGTATCATTTTAATTCAGCTTTCTTAATTTATATGTGTCTAGGCAGCTGTCCATTTTTTAATGGGTTCTACTTTCTATGAGAGTGGTAATTTTCAAATTAGATGTTCATGGCTATCTGAATTTCTACAGGATCCGTAGTGATTTTACCCTTTCCATTCTTCATTACACTAATTTATTTCCTGTTTTGTATAGGTTTGGCTAGGGGTTTATCAATTTTATTTATTCTTTCACAGAGCGAACTGTTTACATTATTTTCTTAGTCTCCATTGCATTCATTTCTTCTCTAATCTTTATAATTTCCTCCCCTATTTGGGCTTAAGTGTGACTTGCTCTTCCTTTTCTAGCAATTTAAGGTACAGCATAAAGTTTTATTTGCTTATTTCTTTTTTCCTGATATGAGATTTCATCACTATAAATTTTTGTTGTGAGAAAAACTTTCCTTGCATCCCACAGTTTACCTCAAGTTGTATCTACATTTTCATTTCATTACAAACATTGTTTTATTTCTTCTTTAAATTCATCTATCATCCACTGGTTGTTTAGGAGGACGTAATTTAATTTTCGTGTGTTTATAGAGTTTTTACAATGTCTTTAGTGAATAATTTCTAATTTTTTTGCACTATGGTCAAATAATATGTATGGGATAATTTTCTTTTGTGCTTTCTTTAGCATGTTCTATGGAATACTGCATGCTCTATTTTATTGATTGATCAATTGATTGATTGATTACAGTAGTGGGTATTGAACTCGGAACCTCGCACTTACCAAGCAAGTGCTTATTCTACTGAGCTATCTCCTAGGCCATATGTTGTATTTTAGAGAACATCCCATATGCAGCTGAGAAGAATGCATATTTTAATCTTGTTGGTGAAAACTCTATAGAGGTTCACTAACTACAGTTGTTCACAAGTTTTGCTTGGTTCCATTTCTTTGCTGATTTGTGTTTTGTTTAATTGATCTATCACTTTCTGATAACTGGTTATTAAAATCACCTGCAATATCACCTACAATGATTGTAATATTCTCTATTTGCTTTTTAAATGTCTAATGAAATTTGTCTTATATAGTTCAGTACTCCTGTGTATAGTGCATATAAATTTATGCATATATATTTATGAATGAACTCTTCTTGTAGTTTCCCCCTAACAAGTATGTAGTGACGTACTTTATCTCTTTTGATAATTCTTTATTTGAAGTTTATATTGCCTGCAAACAGAATACCTACCTTGTTTTTTCCTGTGTTCCTGGCACATGGAGTATTATTTTCCATCTTTTCACTTTCAGTATTTGAATTTTTTGTTGGGTTAAATGTATTTCAGGTATGCAGCATATTCTTGGATTTGGTTTCTCAATTCACTCTGATGATCTATCGAGTCCATTTATATTAATGATTATAAATGATACGTATTGGTTTTTCTTTCTGTCATTGACTCCCAACTTTTCCCATTAATTAACTAACTGCTTGCCCTGCTTGCTGGTTCCTTTTTATAGTTTCCTTGGAATAGCGGTCATTTTTAATCTCTTTCTAGAGTAACTGTTAATACTTTTACAAGGTTGGTTTGATGATCTTGGATGATTCCCTCAGTTTTTCTTTGTCACAAGTACCTTATTTCCCCATCAATTGTGAAAGATAATTTTTCAGGATATATGAATTTGGGTTGGGAGGTTTTTTTTTTTCCAAGACTTGAAATTCTTCACTCGAAACTCTTCTTGACTTATTGGTTTGTGTTAAGAAATCTGCCATGTTTATGACGGGATTTCCTCTGTAGTTGGTGTTTATTTTCTCTAAGAGTTTTTAATATTCTATTCTTATGCTTAATTTCTGACATCTTGAGTGTTACATGTCTGGATGTACCTTTATTTTGATTATGACTAATTGGAGTTTCAAATGTCTCACTTAATTGTATGTCAGATTCTTTTGCAATTTTGGCAAATATTTCTGCTATTCTTCAAATTTCTTTTAATATCATTTGTGTTGACTCCTGCTTTTTCATTTACATATATCAATTTTATATTATTTTACTTTACCTCTTCTTGTAACTGTTAATATATTATTTCCTGGTTATTTTGCTATTTTGAGATATTTTTCTTATTGTGATTACTACCTACAACGCTGTCTAAAAGGTCTAAAAGACTATTTTCTCTTTCATTTAAGTGGTTTTTCAATGTAATTTTTGGTCTCTGGTCTTTTTCATTGAATCTGATTCATATTCAAGGTTTCTATTATTTCCCTGTATTCTATTTTGTCATCTGTGTTTTCTTTAGATATGCTGAGCAATTCTTTCATTATGGTTGTCACTTCTGTCTCTCTCTCTCTTTTTTAACCTGAGAGATTATTTCTGATCTGATATCTTCTATAGCCTGGTGGAGTTGTCTCTTTATTTAATTCGTCATCATTTCAGAAATTTCGTGTGTGTGAATTTCAATTTCTTCTATGACCATGTCTGTTGGGCTTGTTCTAGGTGGGCTAGACATCTGAGACTGCATTTTTCCCCTTACTATGACATTTTTCATTTCAAGATATTTTTATTTTGTTGTCTATGATCCCTGTTAATTTTGGCCATAGGTAGCTATTTCATTAATAGAAAGTTATCTCGAGTAATACTGTGTACTTCAGGAATATCTTGTGTTTGGGGGAGATCCTTGGTTTGTATTTGTTCTAATAGCCTATCTTCCTAATTAATTGAGAGTGATATGTTGTTTTCTGTTTGGCTCAGTCCCCAGATTCCTGATGTAGGAATATAGTGAGGTTGCTATCACAGAACTTCGCAACATTGTTGCACAAAGGAGAATAACCGATTGCAACAGATAGGACATCTTAGCTATAATAGTACAAATAGGAACAAGCACAATTTAGAAATTATCCAACTGTGGAAATTGGCTTTGTACTTTAGACCACAGGAGCAAAGTCTATAGTTATATAACAGAACAAATCATAAAATAGGAGCTGGTATGCAAAGTGTTTTCCCTTGGTAGATTGAATTTACTCTGGGTTGCTTCTGCTGGCTGCCTGACCCTTAGTGTAGTTGTATGGGTCAGGAACCTGAGGTCCTCCAACCTGAGGCTCCCAGATGACAGAGGGAAGGTAAATGAGGTTTCTGAGTCTCAGTGTTGCATCACTCCTGTTGAGGGCGTGGGAGGCGGAATCATCCTCCTGAGCAGCTCGCCCATTGATGTTCTTGGGCTCCCATGGTTCAGAGCGCTGCCCTATCCCTTTCATTTTAGATTGCAAAGCAGAGGATAGAATATGGAAAACTCAGTCTTGATTTTCACAAAAATATCAATTTTCTCTTGTCAAATTTAAATGAGATTAGTAGAGAAACTGAAGGTTTTTTGTTGGTTTTTTTTTTCTCAGTCATTCCATCATTATGTTAATATTTGCCCATAAATTACAGAAGGTCCTACTGTAATAAGTTATACTGGTTATAGATCCACGTTTTAATAAGAATTTCCTTCTTTCCTTTTTCGTTTTCCTTCTTCTTTCTTTCTGTGCTTAGGTGAGATACCAGAGTTTCACCCATGCTTGGATACAATAGGGTTCTACTGCTAAGGTACATCTGGAGATTTTCCGTACACAGATTTCTGATGACAGTTATCTAAAGATGATATATCACTTAACAACAGGTTGTCACTATGGAATCATTTATCTTTGTACTTCAACAATTTTAATCAATGGATTTAACTTCTATGAGCACAGGATGATTGATACATATTGTTATGGTTTGTGTATATCTTTCCCCAACTAAAACTTCATGCAATCATTGGGCAGACTTTTAGAGTGTGTGATTAACTGATGATACACTGGAATTATGGGTGTGGGTACTACTCCCGACTTGTGTCAGGTACCCTGAATGCAGCTTAAGGGAGAAAGACTTCTCTGTAGCCTTTGTTGCTGATACTCCTCCCTCTGCTCTCTGCCCTTTGACAACACCATGAAAGGTTGCCCTCTTCCATGTGCCACTCTGACTTGGAGCTGGCTGAGTATGGATTGAAACCTCTAGTAACTGAGTTAAATACATTTTTCACCCATTTTGAGTGTCAGGTGTTTGTACCAGAAACAAGAGAAGAGTAACTAAGACATATATTGAGGAACATTTTTTTTTTCTGGGACCAGGTATTGAACTCAAGCCCTTGCACTTGCCAGGCAAGCACTTATATGGCCAAGCTATTTCCCTGGCACCTTGAGGAACATATTTTAATTAAACTAAGAAAACAGAAAAGCACCAAAGGAACAAAAGCCTTCTGTGGAGAATTTAGCATACCTGATCATAACTGGAAAGAAATATTAGAAAATATGTATTTCAGCTTTACTAGTTTGTTGGTAAAGGAAGACAATGACATTAGTTTGTAAATAACTTTTAAAATGTATGTCTAATATCTTTCACATTAATCAAAATATAATCCCTTTAATAAAAAGGATATGGGTCCCTACCAAAAGTTAATTGTGCCCTGGTGTTAAATGATACTTACTCCACTGGAACTATGAGAAAATTGTTTTACTCTCCCTAGATTTGACAGAAAACATGTATTTATATTTGCTTAGATTTTTTTGCTCATATTATAACCTGATACTTGTTATTGAATTATAATTACTAAATTACGAGCTCCTCAGAAACAAATATAATTTTATTTTTTAGTTTCTTTCCTCAAACTAAATTGTTCAGAGTTTTCACAGACACGTGAAAACACTGGTTGTAGTGCTTTTGTTAATCTCTTTAAAAATGTGTAGTATCAGCTACCTGAAGTTATTTGAAAAACTTTTATTTGCTATGTCTATTAGGTTGCTATTGCATTATAATTTACTTAGTATGATGAACTTTGCAAGTATATGAACGATAGCTTGTGCTTATCATAAAACACTACATTGAAAAATAGACTGGATGTCACTCTTGACATTTCTCTCCAACTTGTTACTCAGAAGAGATTTAATGCTGTGCATATATAATACTTGTCACAAAGAGTTAAGATTCATTTCTGCTGAATCTTCCAATGTGACCAATGACATTTTGACCAATATGGTTCCTCCTTAGAGGGAAGAAAAGAAAGGACTATATTGATTAAATGATGAGGTACAAGTTTTGAATTTAGCTCCAAAGGGAGTTCCATTGAGAGGGCTTAAGAAAAGAACAAATGAGGATTAGACTAATGTCAGCTGCTCATACGCATGACTTACATGACTGCTGTAGATGTAATGCTCATATGTGCTTGAAACACCTAAATGCAAACTTCTAAAAGGATTTTCTCTTTTGAGGATTAAAAAAGCACGCACTATTACACTTTTCTTTTGGCTTTTGTCAAATAATGATATAATAAATTACTCAATTATCAATACATTGGAAAGAATTTAGATTTAGGATACAAATATTTAGAATAAACTTTTTCTTCTTAATCAGATTTTGCTTTAGGCTACTAATACCTGAACTTAACAGGAGGAAGAAATCCAAAAACAAAGACGGTGACACACCTGACTAACTCACATTATGATATCTGATTTTATTCTGTTTCTGGGAACATGTCTCTTAGCAATGAACATGGCCATATGTTTATGTTGACCAATCAAATGTGCACCCAAAGTGACATATATATTTTCTGAGTGGAAGCAGTTAAGATTCATGAATAATTATTAATGCTGTCTTTCCATATCAAAGCAATAGTGGAAGCACACTTAATACGAAGTGCTCTGAAACCAGCAGCCTGGAGCAAGGAGTGAACGTTTGTAAGACAGCTTTGTGGGGTGTCATTTCTACACATGACTGAGAAATATCACCTTAAAATTTCTAATCTTTGATGATGATATTAATGCAATATAGTTAGGTTGACCATGACTGACTGGATTCTCTACAGCACAATATTATTGATCAATAGATATGCCCATCTATCCTTTCATTGGTCTCTAATTATGTTTGGAAATTTTGTTTTCTTTTTTTTTTTTTTTTTTTTTTTTTTTTTTTTTTTTTTTTTTTTTTTTTTTTTT
>PVJA010014533.1:0-36357 GCA_004027025.1 Myocastor coypus | reverse complement strand
TGTTTTCTTAATATACCATCTGTTTTAAAAGGATGAAGATATAACTCAGTGTGAAGGCCAGGAAGCAATTCTAACTAACTGAATAATCAAAATACAATAAAAATTTAAAATCACACTTTGATAAAAGTAAATTTTATAAAGCCTGTTTTACTAATACTTTTATTATTAAGTTTATGGAAAATAAATAATTATATAGCATATTAAAATTATAGACAAATATTAAAATGTGAAAGGTATAAGATGTAGACAAACTGAATTTTAGAGAAATATTCCTGGAATGAATACATAATATGAAATTAATAATTGACTGCACATTGTAAATAAATTATTTGCAAACAAAGGAACATAACAGTAAAAATTGTCTGAAGTAAAAATGAAAAAAGAATTTACAGACTAGTTATGTAATAGTTCACTTCTGTGCCATAATCAATGAACTTATATTCATATAATTAGAATTCTCAAAGTAGAAAGGGGTAGGCAATAAATATTTAAAGATTAAAATTTCTAAATTTAGTTGTAATTATAGCACCAAATTTCCAAGAAAAATGAACCTTTGCACAAGAAGTATGAATAGAATCATACTAAGATACATAAAATTGAAATTGTCCAAAACAAATTGTAAAGAAAAAAATCATTAAAGCATATCTATCTATCTATCTATCTATCTATCTATCTATCTTATTGCACATTAGGAAAAAAAAGAGCAAGTGAGTAAGATGCTAGACTAATTAAAAAGATTAAAAGAAAAATATCTGTACTCATTGGATTTGATATGTAGCAATCATACTCTTGAAAACTAAAAGTAAAATATTTTGCAGCTATACCAACTCAAAATATTCTACTATCTCCAGATGTAGCATATAGAAGATAACAAAGACCACATTCCAAAAGGCAAGAGAAGTTGCTGTATGGTCTAGGATAAAGAATAAAAAGCTCTAAAAATGTAGTTATGCAGGACGATGTAAAATATAA
This sequence comes from Myocastor coypus, assembly GCA_004027025.1. Taxonomy (NCBI): domain Eukaryota; kingdom Metazoa; phylum Chordata; class Mammalia; order Rodentia; family Myocastoridae; genus Myocastor; species Myocastor coypus. Next base: position 35,385 of record PVJA010014533.1, on the reverse strand, counting down.
TTATAGTAGATAAACCTATTTAAAAAGTCATTGAAGATTTCTACAAAACAGTATAAATCTTATTTCAGATTATATACGTAATTTTCATATTATATATATATATGTGTGTATGTAAAAGATGAGGAAAACTAATATACAGTCAATGAATAATGGAAATATACTTTGTAAAGTTTCTAATATTAGGATAAAATATCATGCCATCTAATAAATAGATTCTAAGTCAAAGGTACAGTTTACATCATTAAAAAATAAAATTAAGCTATTCAGAAAATTAATTAGGTATTAATTAATTAAAATAAATTAAATATTTCAAAACAATATTCCAAAATTAAAATTAAATTGTGAATCCAACTAAGTGGCCAGAATGTTGTACATTCTATGTATGAGTCTGTAATCAACTCAGAGTACTCATACAATATTTCAGTAGGTTAATATATACACAAATATCAACTAAGAAAAAATTTTAATGATAGTAAAAAATTACTAAGGATAAAATGTGACATAAATACTGCAATGACGAATATATGACCAACACTTATTGTAGAGGTAAGGAATTAAGATCTTATGTAGTGAAAAATATAAGGGGTTACCTGAAACCTGGGATTCAAGGAGACAGAAAACAGCTTGTTCTAATGGCTCCTCAATCATTGTCTCTTCCCTTACTTAGGAATATATTGGTTGTTTTATCTCCGGCTTGGAATGTTTTCAATTAGCATTTGTATTAACCTGATGTTAGGTAAATGGTGATAGAAGTAGTGGTCTCTAGTCTGCATTCCCCAAAGCAGTTATGCAAATTCTGTAGGCTGTCCTTTAGTATTCAATAAAAATAAGATTCTTCTGTGAGTTGAGGCTCAGTTTGAGAGAGACAAATCTCGGTGAGTCCTCTGAGCTAAATTCATGGGGTTTCTTGTTGTTCCTTTAGGCACCAACACAGAATATCACAACAATTTATAACAGTTTGGGGATAGGATATCACACAAAGTTCTAGTATGTTGTGGATATGGGCAGTGTACATGACACTTAGTGGCCAGGTTCACTTGTGTGGTGGAGCTACTGCTATTTCCTTGATGTCTACCTTAGAGATCTGGACTTCTCTCCTAGGCCGACTCAGCCTGTCCTAGTGCTGCATGTGGTGCCAGGATCAAACCACAGCCACTGCGGTTGCCTAAAGCTTTCCTAAGCAGGCACTTTAGACTGCTGAACTACCTCAGCAGCCCTGGGTGTGGCTTTAATTGGGTTGGTGTTATTTGGAGTTCTATCTGCTTTGGTAAACTCAATGCCAGATTGTTTTCCCATATTTGGGAAGTTTTCTGTTATCACTTGGGTCCATATGCTTTTAATATCATTTACATTGACTCCTTTTTTCTCATTGGTGCCTATTAGTCTTATGTTGTTCATCTTTGTTTTTTTTTTTTTTTTTACCAGACTGGGGTTCAAAATCATGACCTTGCACTTGCCAGGCAGGCACTTGTGCCACGGAGCTATCTCCTCAACCCCTCATTTTTATTTTTTTATTTTTTATTTTTTATTTTTTGTCTTTTTGAGACAGGGTCTCACTGTGCAGTTCAGGCTGGCCTTGAGCTAACTTTTGTAGCCCAGGCTGGTCTCGAACTCACAGCGATCCTCCTGCCTCAGCCTCCCGAGTGCTGGGATTACAGGCGTGCGCCACCACGCCCGGCAACCCCTCATTTTTAAATTGTCTTTCAGATGTTGAAATACTTTTTTCTTGCGTCGTAGTTGTGTTTAAGAGAACTTTCCTAACATTTTCCTTAGCTGCAGTGATGTCTTCAAGGTCTGAAAGTCTGTTCACTTTCATTCTGTCAGCTTTACCAGCTTGTAGTTGAGGTCTTAATTTCCTGTATAGCACTTTGAATCTGCTTCATGTATTCTATTTCTTTCCTATATGGCTCATTCAAGGATATTTCATTTTTGTATTATCCTCTATTTTATTATTAGTGTCTTCTTTAGAAGCACTTAGCACTTCTTTCATTATAGTTATCATTTCTTTTTTTACTTCAGAAATTATTAAGGGCTAGGGAGATAGCTCAGGGGCATAAGCGTCTGCCTGGCAAGTGCAAAGTCCTAAGATTGATCCCCGATTCCAAAAAAAAAAAAAAAAAAATTTTGATCAGATTTCCTCTGTACCTTTCTGTAGCTATTTCTTTACTTCAGATGCTATTATTTCAGAGATTTCAGGGTGTGAATTTCCCTTTCTTCTATGATATTATCTTTTGCATTTGTGCTGTATGGGCTCATGAGGATGCATTTGTTCTTTCTCTCTGTCATTTTGTATAGCACTGTCTTCTGACTTTTGATGTAGAGCTTTTGTAGAGTTCTTACCTAAGTGCCAGGTCCGGATCTACCAAGTTTGAACCGGTCCAAGTAGGTGTGGCTTGGGTCTGGTTGCTGTTCTCCACTTCTTTCTGCTGCAGCCCACTGAAGTGAAACTGCTGTGCCATTCTGGGAAGATGTTGTGCCCATGTATCAGCTGGGTGGCTCTTGCTTCTAGCATCCCTGCAGAGAGTTCTGCTGCAGCTTCCACACCAGGACTGTCTGAAGGATGAAGTTCCACTCACATGTGGGACCTGGGTGTTGGATAGAACGAGTTTCCAGCAGGCCTCGCATGGTCCCATTCAAATTCCTGGCCTGAGTGGTGTCATTTTACTATTTTTATATTTGAACATTTAATCCATAATTCATGAGTTCTTAATAGATTTTTCCTCATAAATCTTTCTGTTAAATAATTCTCATATTACAGTTAAATACTGCTTACATCTCAACAAATAATTCTAGGTAAGATTTTTATGCCAAAAATATCAGAGTAAATATGCACAGTTTATCACCTATGGTTCTCAGAAACCTCTTTCTCTCTTTCTTCTTTCTTTCTTTCTTTCTTTCTTTCTTTTCTCCTTCTTCCTTTCTCCTTTTTTTTTCCTTTTAATACTAAAGATCAAGATCAGGGTCTTTGCATTAAGTGATATTCTCAGACTTGCGCTGACTAGGCCTCAGATTTTTATTCTTGAACTTCAGCCTGGAGGGCTGTGATCACTATCATGTGTCATCATGCCTGCCTAAGTCCTCCCTCTTCTTAATTTAAATAGCAAATCTTAACATTTAAGTAAATGTTATACAGCAAAAATACATTATGTTATAAAAATAAATAAATTTTAGAAGACAGGTATTGGGTATCTAAAATCTCTAATAAAATCAGAATTAAGGTAAAGTGGAAATACTATAAGCACTCATTAGGTTTCTTATAGAAAGATTTTCTTAAGCAAAATATGCACAGATTAAAGTTCTAGTTCACTATCTAAGCTTTCATTTGGTGATCTATAGTAGAGAATCACAGGTGTACCTGAAAATTTATATTATATTATATTGTTTAAGGATACAGCCAATGTTGATGGTGAAAATTGTGATAAACAGAAGCCAGGTTTTCTTGATTTCTTTTCATGAGGTGAAACTCCATCACAACTTCCATTTGCCTCCCAATTTTCTAGTATTTGCTTCAACCTATCATTTTCATTTTTGCAGTCATTGGGTGAAAATAGAAAGTACTGTGTTTTAGGACTCTTCTCTAATTTCAGATTCAAGCAGTAAAGAACTTCCCCCTATAGTCTGATTATTTCGTATGCCCTAACTATGTCCTGAATAACACATGGTGCTTCTTTATCTATAACCACATTAATAGTCTTCGTGTCCTATCTGGAGTATCTTTCATTCATTAAATATTCTGTTCCTCCTAGTGTCTGTGATGTGGTCTTCCCATTTATTTAGTTTTCAAGTCTGTTAGGTTGCTCAAAATGAATTTAAGTGTTAGAGAAAACACATTTTAATATAACAACAAATTATAACTTTTTCTTACTGCTGTGATTATTGCAAAAGTAGTCTTTCACTCATGGTTAGATAGCAAGTACTGTTAGCAGACTGAATCAGTGACTCAGCTAATGAATATTAATATTAGTCTTTTGTGGGCTGGCTAGATAGCTCAGCACACTGAAGTGCCTGCTTAATCAGAGCACAGTGTCCCATGGTTCAATATCAGGTGTGCTATGCAGCCCTGCCCCCATGGCACACTGAGATTGTGATTGAGACTGGGTGTGGTGGTATGCGCCTATAACCCCAGCACTTGGGAGGCTGAAAACAGGAGAATCACTACGAGTTTGGTGTACTGTACACCCTGTACTCCCTTTCCTAAATTCATTTAAAAAATTCGTTTTTTGCCTATGCCTTTAACCTTTGGGGTTAAACGTTGGTGATCTATATACTATTATATTTTAACATCTCGCAAGGATATACAGCCATTTATCTTTTCCATAAATTCTCTCCAGGAGTCTTGCTCCAGAAAGTATAAACTACATAAAATGTCCTTTTAATATAAAATGTTATGTTTCTAAGTTCTGTTGTCAGATTTTAATTTCCAGAATGCTGACCCTGGAGGCCTAAACTAGCTAGATTAAGTACATGTTTTCCTTGTTCCTTTGATGTCTATAAATTGCTGGAAAATAATGCAGTGGAGAGTAGCTAGTTTTTTTAATAAGCCACATCAGAAGTCCAATACTGCTTCTGACATTGCAATTGTGCTGTACCCGTAGGCAAGCTTCTTCATTTGATTCAATAAAAATAATTGATTGTGTACTCCATTTCATCACGAAGCGTAATATATCCCAGGGTTGTGAAGATGTAGTCTTTATGCTTAGAGTGTAAAGTCTCGCAGAGTAGATAAGCATATAAACTAATGGTTAAACAAAGAAGAATTTTAAGTGTGACAAAAATGCCTTAGCAAATAATAATAGAATGTCAAAAGAAGAGGAGAGGTGGAGGAATGAAGCGGAGCCCAGGAACTGCCGCCTGATCCGCTCTATCCACACAGTCTGGGTGCCACTCGCCCAGAGCCTGCTGCCGCCGTGAGAGTGTATGTGGAGACCATCTCTCAAGGAGACTGGCACGCCCTCCTGAAGCGTGGCTAGACCTGTGTGGTGCACTACACCGGATGCTTGAAGATGGCAAGAAGTTTGATTCCTTCAGGGACAGACCCAAGACCTTCAAGTTTTTGCTTGGCACGCAGGAGGTGATCTGAAACTGGGAAGAAGGGTTATCCAAGATGAGTGTGGGTCAGAAAGCCAAACTGACTGTCTCCCCAGACTATGCTTATGGTGCCACTGGGCACCCAGGAGTCATCCTGCCACATGCCACTCCTGTCTTCAATGTGGAACTTCTAAAACTGGAATGACCGGAGAGGCCTCCTCCTTTAGCTTCCTGTTCTTGGATCTGCTATGGAAGGGATCCTGTGTCTCCAGATGTGTGCACATGAATCCATATGGAGCTTTTCCTGATGTCCCACTACTCTGTGTAAACACCTACCCCAACTGAATGTGTTCTGTCACTCAGCTGGGCTTCAGACACTTCCATTTCCTCTACCCTCTCTCCTTGTATGTGTGTTTGCCTAAACTATATGCCATAAACCTCAAGTTATTCATTTTGTTTTTCTTTTTGGTTGAACATTCAGTTTCAGTCTTTTTGACCTAATTTCCAATTAAGTATATTTTCAGGTATGAAGACCACCAGTGATGGGTTAACTTGAGCATAGTGATTGTGTTTAGGTAGGGTTTGCAAGAATATTTTATTTTAATTTTTGGATGAAATTTTTATCTATTATATATTAAACATTCTTGCTGCTGTAGCAGATTTGAGACCCTGTTGAGAGCTGAATTATTCTCCATTGTGAAAGATGTCCTTGGGTTGAGAGCCCCACCCAAAACTGAGGTGGGAAGGGGGAGAGCCTTAGCCTCTGCCAGCCCCAGCCACCTCCCTTGGAACTTTTGCGTCTTTCACTGCTATGTTGGACACTACTGGTATCTGTCCCTGGGCCAACAGGGACCTCTGAAGCCTTCATTATGACCTGCTCACCTTCTCCATCCTGTGCTTTTTCTACAGGATTTTCAGGACTTTTCTGATCTCATGACTATCTAAGTTTGACGTGCTAAATTTTAAGAAATTTAATTGAAAGTTTAAATTGAAGGTGCTGTTTTTAGACTTATCACCTAGCGGAAGCCCTGCCGTCATGACAAATCCTTGAGTGTTTTCTTAAGATAGTGATGCTGGTCATCATAGCCTTGGCATCCTTTGTTTTCCTTTTTGTTTTTGTGAGAGTGTTTTGTTTTGTTGTTTAATGCTTGGCTTCCTCTGCGGATCCCATTTTCCCTGGCTCTTCTTCCCTCAGTCCCTTCTCAGCCTTTGCTGCCCTGTGTGGTTATTTGGTGAGTGACACTGTTGCTTTCCTGCCCATTCCACACACCCTCAGCACCACCCCTCCCCCACGCCACCTATGAGTTTCAAGTTTTATTACTGCAATAAAAGTGTTTTATGCTGGCTTTTCTCAAAAAAAAAAAAAAAAAAAAAAAAAAAAACGAGGAGAGCATTGACCAACTTGATAAACTTCTTAAATTACATCACACAGAAAGCCATCAGCAAAACACATACAAATTTATGTGCTTTGTTACCCTCTTAGTTAATACTCCAGTGTTGGCTAAGACTTCACCACCCTTCTCTGCTTGTTTGTTGGCACCAGGCTCTGAACTGATGACCTTCTGCCTGCAAGACAGATGCTGTGCCACTGAGCTATATTCTCACCCCTCCTTCCCTTTTTTGAAGACAGATTCTATTGGTTTTAATTTATTGATTTACACTATCACCACAATAGACATATTAACTCCCACAGATTAATACTGTTACTTTCTCACAGAGAATACTGTTTGCTTTGTTTTGTTTTTGACATACTTCAAAACACTGGTCCTTATGGCACAGGTGGTTTAATTCTGGTGTGGTTGTCAGCTCACTAAACCACTTCTTCCTTTTGGATGCAACGCTAAATAACATACTGTGATTACCTTTCAGTGACCTTAGACTATTTTTTTATCTTTCTGTTTTATTCCTACCACAACAATCTTTGTGAATTTTAGTCACACTGTTCTTTCCCCAAATGCCAGTTTCAGGTCTTAATACTTTTTGGTCTGGGATTCTGTTTCTTGGGATGTATAAATGCATTGTTGCTTTCTTCTTCAGGAGTCTGAGCCAAATCACTTCAGGACCTTTCACTGAATACTTCCAAATTTACTATATTCAGTTTTCTATGTTCTCTGTCATTCCTTTCTGCTCTATCTTCTTCATGTAAGAATATAATCTTATTTAATTTTATGTCATGTTTACTTCTACTTACTCACTTCCAGTTAATGAAATCCATTGTGTATCTATTACTATTTTTTTTTTTTTTTGTCTTTTCTACTGCATCTAACTCCATGAGGAGATACTTTCTGTTTTTGTGGTTATATAATAGAATTGTACTTCCAGCTGGTAGGGAATTAATAATCTTTAATTGAGAGAATACTGAATGGAGGCTAGAGTGACTCATATGGTTCAAAAGAACAGGACATAGTTTGGGAGTAGATGTCAAATGTGATGTAGAGATCATGACTAAGAAATGAAGAGTCCATTAAAAGAAGACATTACAAAGTACTGGATTCAAAAATGGTTTATCAAGCACCAAGCTAATATATTATAAATGAATGACATAATAGCATGCTAGGCAGTGTCTCAGATCTTATATTCTAGAACGCAAAAGGTAAAATGTATGCAAAATATAATAGGTGCATTTTTTCCAGACTGATACAAATACATTCTATAGAAAAGACAGTTTTGCACCAAGAGGCAATATTTTCATTTTGTTAGATACAGAAACTGTAGAGAAGATCTAATTATGATTGTAGTGGCAGGGGATAGATGTATACTAGGTTTTATTAACTTCTGAAGATGAAAACTTGGAAATCAGCTTTCTAATTTTTGATCAAGTTTGTTTCCAAATAGACCATGCTGCTTCTTAGCACTGGTTTTCTATTAGTGCAAGTGTCAATAATAAGAGCTAATGTGAGACCAAACAGATGTACCCTCACATCTTTCTGGGGAAATGGTATCCATATGACTTTGTGGAATATTTTGCCTATCGTAACATTAAGATGTTAAACTTACTCTATTGTGAAAATTTGTATCTGGGAAGGCAGATGTTCAAAGGAAAGAAAATCACTATTTGGGGGAGCCTATAAACTGGAATACAAATGCAAGCAAATGTGAATCCGGATTCATATTTTTCAAATTAAATATGACTGCTACCCTGTCTGTGCATTATCTGTTATTCTGCCTCCTATGCTAGTGATATACAAACTTGCCTTTTAAACCCTAATTGTAGACTGCTATCTCAGATCCTGGGCTATAATATAAGCATTCTTCAAATATGCATCTCTAAGCAAAGTGCCTTGCACTTAAAAGATAACAATTATTTACTAAAATGGTTTATATTTATCAGAGACCATTTGTCAGAATTCTTCAAAACTCCTTGACTCAGAATTTTCACCCTCTGCCATATTAAATTAAAATGAAAAAAGTAAAATGAAACCACTTCTTATCCCTTAGACTCCTCTTTCCTTCATGGATAATTCATGTATAAGTTTTTGTAAGATTCATTTTGTGGTTCTGACTGCCAGCCTCCATGCTAAATTAAGCAAAGAGCTGCCCTGCTGTGCATATCTGAGGTGCAGGTGCAGGATTCAGTGCTTCAGTAGATGTAAGGGAATTGGTGGTGCCGCTGGGGTTTAGGAAGTGCGTGCGCTTTCCTGTCAGATTTGAAATATGATGTAATGGCACTCAATTAAGAATGTAGATTTTGCAATGCTAGTTCAAGAAAATTTAGATAATTCTTCCAGGAAAAATAAATTTTCAGATATAGTTTTTCACTTGTCTTCTAATTTGTTTCATTTAATACATATTACTTCTAGAATTATGGATGATACAAGTCTCACTATCCATTTTAACTACATTACTGATGATTGTATTAAAAGAATTGTGCTACTTGGTTCAGTGGGGATATTCTAGAATGTCTAGATATGGGGTTAAGTATAGTCATCTATATAAATAGCCCTAATTACAATGATGATACTATTGCTGTGGACAAATATTTTTCATGCAGTGTTCATCCCTACTCTGTACCTAAGGGATACATTAGAATGCTTTTCAATGGATGTTTGGAGCATTGGATAATATGCAACTTTACATATGCTGCTATTTTCCTACCTGTTCATATCAATGATTAAAATTAAGTTTATAAATTATAATAAAAAAGAGATGAGCAACAATAATAATGAAATAGAAAATATATAATATTGTCATAGAATTTGTGCAATTTTCTCTCTCATACCCACACACAAACACACACACACACACACATTATAATCACCCTTCTTGTAATGATATGAGGTTTACTACATGTAACTGAAACTGTAGAAAGCAAATTTGGAAATAAGAAGGGAGTACTAGCTGTTAAGATTCAATATTCTATATATTAAAATACCTTAAACATAGTTGAAGACATGATAGGAAGGAACTTTTGACAATAATATTTCAAAAATGTTTTTAGTTACACAAACTGTAAGAACACATGTTAAATAAGTATCCATTGAAATTAGCAGCAAAGATTATTAATGAACATAAAAATGAAGAGAACAGAAACCAGGTACACATAACTATTTTAATTAGGACCTAGTACATTACGTTGTTTCGCAATTGTTAGTAAGACATAAACCTTGCTAGGTACTCATGACACATTTGTAGGACAATTATGAATTTGCCTAAGTGAAGCGTGAAAAATTTTGGTACTTTTCTCTGTAGCGTGAAATTGACGTCTTAATTCACTTTGTTGATTGTGCAGTTGTCATACCCTTTGGCAAGTAGTGATGGCAATAGAAGTATCGATTTCTCAGCCCCATGATATATGGTTTAAATCTTGTATGAATTTTATAGCTTATGCATTGTGTAACTAATTACTGTCTGGTGCTTCCATGGAAGGGAAAGATCTATCAGCCATTTCTCTGCTTATTTTTGTATATGTGAAACTTTCTGAGTTAGTATAATCAACTAAAGAAGCTCCAGACCTATACACTTCTTAACTTGAAGTTAAGAGTTACTCCTTATGACACTAACAATGGTCTGCAAGAATCATGAATCATTAATCAGAGACCACTTGAAAAATGTGGGCCTGCATACAGAAGAGCAGAGATAAAAAACTAGAAAAATACAGAAGAAGGCAATGTCTTTTTTTTTTTTTTAATGAGGTTGAATTAGCCTACTAATGTTTTTGATATACTAATTAAGCACTTGGCTACATTTTCAACATAAGAAAATCATAAACAATACATCAAATTGAAATGATGTCGTAATCTAGCTTTTCTCTTCACTTTATATGTAAAATGAGAAATTTATATAACATGGTCTTTGGTGTTCTTTCTGTTTTTTATTTCAAAAATTCTGATTTTCAGTTCAGTTTTTGCACAAGACAGAGAATCTATATATTGATGCCAATTGGAAGAGACCAAGCATAAGAGTTATATCATTATCCATGGTACAGAGGCTCACCCTTTAACATTTGAGAATGGTATTTAAAAGTAGCAGTTATTTTTTTCTCATTTTTCTAGATAAAATTTTTTGAAAGTTTTAATAAGGATATCTTTGCTGAGTAACTTAGTTGTTTTTCATTTTCATGTTCCATGATTTTATTTATCTATTTATTCTTTTATTTTTATAGTAATTAATACATGACATAATGTTGTCATTGTCATAGTTATTCAGAGTACAAGATGCAGACATGACTTCTTGCCTAAACATCCTTAGTACAGATCTTTCTTTTCATTGCATAAAGAGAAAGTAGCTATATACTGAATCCCATAGGGTGTAACAGTAGTGATTATCAGCTCATCTGGCATTATCAGAGGGTATTGATTTGAGTTTTTACATCTCAGCATACTAATACAGCTTTTCATACCTTGTGGTTAGACTTTTCTGCTGGATGGTTAAGACCAAGATAAAGCAAGACCTATGTTACAAAAAAAAAAAATGTAATTTTTGCATCTGACAAGGTCAGTCAGGTCCCCTCAGGGTTTACCCTGAAACTGTGTACTGTGATTTTCAAAACTTGTTAGTGTCAGCCATCTGGATGAATAATGGCCATTGCTTGGCCATTTGCTCTCTGTGGAAGCCTGAGAGAATGCTTTCTCTCTAGGTGAATGTTTTCTCTTAGGCACATTGTGCATCATCGATCATGTTCATCGATAACACAGTGATATATTTAACATCTGGGTACATGACTTGTTATGAACATAATTATTTTACTCTGATTTGAGAATAGATCCCTGGCATTTATCTAAAATGTAATTAAAAAGTACAAGCTGTCCTTAAACTCTATCCCAATTAAAAATCCTAGACAGTCATCATCAGTTAATGATATCAAACAATTTTACTCCATCAATGCAAAGTTATGCATTGCTCAAAGTAAAGATTACACTGTCTTCTATAGGGATATATGAAAGGAGCACCTAACATCTGCTAAAACATTTGCTGGAATAATAGATTTTTAAAAAAGAATTATTAAGGCCAATCTATGTAGTTAAAACTACATTTCTAAAGCCAAGCATTATTAATTCAGTCAAATTATTATTTTTAATAATTTTACAGTAGTAAGGTCCAGACTTTGTGTCTAACATATGTAGTGTTGTATAGTTTAATTCTCCTGTCTTTTTCTCATCTCCACTTACAGTGGAGATCACTGTATTCCTCAGCTCTTCCACTATACTAAGCACCTATGTGCCTTGTGCTCTCTACCTACCATCCTGTTTACCCATTTATACTCTGTATTTCCCAAAGCCACAACAGTTTTATTTCCTTTGAATTTCCAAGACTTTCTTATGGAAATTTTATTTGTCATCCTTCACTCTCTATTACTTTTCCACTTTCATATTTTTCTCTCTAATGCAACAATATACAATTAAGGTACTAGACTCTGGACTTGCAAACCTAGCTCTACAATTTTTGTGTAGGACACATTATGATGATTTCCAATTTAGATTACTAGTAAGTAAAACATTATCAATAGTTCTTCTGTTCCAAATTTGCAAGAAGGCAGAACAAGCCTTTTAGAAATAATACCTAAGTCTGCATGTGGTGGTTCTTGCTTCTAATCCCAGCACTAGGGAAGCAAAGTCAGGAGAATTGCTATGAGTCTAAGCTATGTAATGAGACCCTGCACACACAAACACAAAATCAACTTTAGAAATAATGCCTAATATATGTAATCACTGTATAATTGTAAATGACAAGCTTCATCTAAAATATTGCTCAAAAGTTGGGCATCAGCTTTTCTAAAATTTTATCTTGATCACATTGTAAAGAAACTGGGCATAGTTTCAACAACTGCTCCTCAATTAGCTCACTGGGAAGAGCTTACTGAAATTTTAATCCTGATATACATTTAAGATGGAAACTTGTATCTGATACATTAACTCTGTACCTGTGTTATCTTATTCAGGGTATTGTTTGCTTGTTTGTTTTCCTGTATTCTAAAACACAAGTACTAATTTCTCTACATTGAGTGTTATTAAAATGTAACAACTGGGGCCCGGCGGGATGGCTCAGTGGTCTAAAGCGCCTGCGTGGGAAAGCTTGGTCGGCTTCAGGGACCACGGTTCGATCCCCAGCACCACATGCTGCGTCAGCCCTGCCCTCTGGGCGGGCTGAGCCGGCCATAAAAAACAAAAACAAAACAAAACAAACAAAAAAACAACGAGTGAATAAACAAACAAAGATTCTGAAACAAGAAAAAAAAAATAACATAAAATGTAACAACTTTAATGCCTAACAATAGTGTAGTGCGTCTAAGGAGAGTCACCCAGAGAAAAACACTCTCTCAGGCTCTCACAGAAAGCAAACTGGCCAAGCAATGGCGATGACTCATCCCGAAGGCTGACACTAACAACAGCTCTACAAAGTACTGTATATGGTCCCAAACTTAATCCTGAGGGGATTTGACCTTGGAAGATACCAAAAATGAGTGTTTTGTTATACAGATCTTGCTTTGACTTGCCCTTGATCACCCAGCAAAAAAAAAAAAAGCTTAATTACAACGCATGAAATGCACAGTTAGATTGATGAGATGAGCTGTAGGAGGCTTGAATCGATAGCCTCCAATATTGCAAGCTTCACTGGTGGCGCACTGCAATTGTAGAACACTTGACTGTGTATGCATCTGCTTCCTCTTAGTCCAAAGAGAAAAATTTTCTTTTCATTTTTTTTTTTCTTAGCAACATCAATAGGAAGGTGGGTCATGCCCACACACTGTGCTCTGTAGAACTATTGTGAGGACAATATGCAATGTGTCAACTTTTAAAAAAAGAAAGGGGAAAAGAAAAAGAAAAACAAAAGTAAAGTTCGTTGAAAGTGTTAATGTTTAATTGTTTGATCAATTTTATATACCTGTATCTATCAATCTAAACTGATCTGATGATGAAAATATGTAATATAACCATCGTTAAATTTAAATAATAATAATGAAATAGTTATATTAAAAAATGCCTAACAAAATACTTGGCAAAGCTGGACATAACCTACTGATGTTCCAGTAAAATAAAGAAATGAAAATTTTAAACTATTGATACTACCAAGACAATAACTCTATGTTACAAAGTGAGAATCCACTGTAACTCTTTTCTCATTGTAGTTAACAAGCCAATAAATACATAAAGCATTTTCATTGCCTGAATAGTAAAAATATAAGTTCATCTAAAGTAGTAAATGGAATCATTTGTAATATTATGAAGCAAAATTATTTAAATTAGTTTACTCATTTGTTTATTTTTAAAAATTTATTCATTTATTTTTGTAGTACCAGAGATTGAACTCAGGACCTTGCACTTATTTACACATTTTAGATATTCATAATGATCATATGTGTCCTACAGATTAACACCTGTACATGGCAAATCTTGATTTTTTCTATTTGTTTGTGTTTTCTTTTTTTCTCTTCAACTCCTCTTCCCCTCTCGATTTACAAAAGCTTTGTCCCTATTTTTTCTTCTTTTCTCATGGTTTTCTTTCCTCTTCCAGCTTTTCCTCCCCCCCTCTTCCTAGTTCTCCTTCCTGTTTGAACATTTTCTTTCTATTTCACAATGTGTATGACACACTTTGATACTTCTTTACACTTTCATTTTCCCACACCAGAGAAACAATGTTATATTCACATGTGTCTAATTTATTTCACTGAACATTAAGCTTGCAAGTTGCATTAATTTACCTAGACATGTCTGAAGTTTATACTTCTTCATGACGAAGTAGCTCTCAATTTCAAAAAATTCTCCACATTTTCATTATCCATCCATCAGTTCATGGGTATTTGGGCTGTTTCAAAGTTTAGCTATTGAAAATTGTGCTGCTATACACATGAGTGTGGATATAAGGCTGTGGTATGATGCTTTAATTCAGGAGGATACCAAAAAGTGAAATATGTAGGTCAAATGGAAACTTTAAATTTTCTAAGGACTATCCACATTAATTTTCACAGTAATTGTACCAGTTCACACTATGACCAAGAGTAAAGAAGCGTTCTTTTCCCCACAGTCCTGCTAACATTTGTTATTGTTTGATTTCTTGATAAAGCCCTTCTCTCTGGAGTGAGTTGGAGTCTCATCAAATCATTGCTCGCAGCATTACTCTAATACCAAAGCCAGAGAATAATCCAACCAAAAAAAGAAAACTATAATCCCATTACCCAGTTACACAGAAACAAAATCCTCAATAAAATACTGGCAAACTGGCTCAAACAAATCATCAAGGAGATCATACACCATGACCAAATAGGATTCATACTAGGGGTTTTGGGAGGGTTCAACGTACATAAATCCATAAATGCAACACACTATATGGACAGATTCAAAGACAAATGTCATGTGATCATCTTAATAGAGGGAGAAAATTTATCTGACAAAGATCAACACTCATTCAAGATAAAGATCCTACAGATTACTTTTTCCCTATCTTGTCTTTTTTTTTTTTTTTTAATTTGAGGAACTGGGGATTGAACTCAGTTCCTTGTGCTTGCCAGCCAAGTGCTTATTCTATTGAGCTATCTCCCTAGCCCCCCATACATTATCATTTTTGTTTAAAACTGGACATGATTTATTTAGTAATACAACATGAAAAATAAAATGAAGAAATCCTTAGTGTAGTTAATGGGCTGATGTGGCTATGGGGCTTACTCAATTTTACCTGAAATTCCACTAGTAACCTTGAGTTTGTACCTTCTCTCATCTTTCGGTTTCTCCAGGAACTCCTCTTCCAATAGATTTTTATGTTTACACGTTTTTTATCTGCTTTTTTTTTTTTTTTTAATCTGCAATCCACTGTATAGCAGCGCATGAATATGATAAGGTTCTAGGTCAAAGTTTCACAATCATGTGATTAAGTATCAGATGCTGTGCACCTTCCCTTAGACTTTTAAAGTGTTCATTAGTATTGTACTTTTTCCATATGGTATAGGAAAGTTAGAGGAATACAAAAATTAAAAGTTTTCCCCAAGGTGTAATAATGCTCTGGCACTCCCCCCCACCCCCACACCCTGGGAGAAGAGGCTTTCTGTGTAGTTTCTGAGTGTACTTCACATTAACTACTTTTCTCTTCGTCTTCAGAATCAGGAGGATATTTTAGCTTTTCAAATGTGAGAGCCGGGTGGAGATTAATGCCAGGAACCCATGAATTTTGAAGGCAAGCATGAGACTGAGACACAGGAATACTTTAATGTTAGGTGAGTCAATACCTCATCCTCCAATGGCTTGTTTACATCTCGCTTTCTTAAAGTTTATAGCTCCATAACATTCTGCTTTGGAGAAGTAAATATCATCAATAATTTTCTTGGTTTACCTGAGTTCTAGATTTAGGAGTAATGTGACCTATAACCTGTTTGTTGCTAGATTGAAGGTAAGCCATTCCTTGCGTTATGGCTGGCTCAGCCCGCCCTGGAGTGGGGGTGCGCAGCATGTGGTGTCAGGGATGGAGGAGCAGTCATAGCGCTCACCTTAACTTTCCCCCGCAGGTGCTTTAGACCACTGAGCCATCTCGCTGACAGGGCAAGCCATTCTTTTTCACATTGTTTACTTATATAGGGATAAGGGATTTGCTTCCTTATGTAAACAAATTCTAATTTGCTCACATATCATAGTGAAATGGGATGTTGATTAGAATGTGTTACTGGTTAAGTAAATAGCTTATATAATTTTTAAGATTTTTAGTTTATTAAATTCCTCTTTACAGTATCCTTCTTTGAGTATGTTTTACATAACATTAATACCTACTAAATTTTTATTAAAATATAATCATTTCTTCAGTATAAACTTTGGGCTATTTTATTTTTAAAATTTTATATTATTTTGAATTATATAAGTTTCTTTCTTCATTTTTTATTGATCATTATGCATGTGCACTCCTGAAGGTTTAATTACTATATTTAATTGCTATGCACTTAAAAACAATCTGGGATAGATCAACCTAAAACCATTGTTCTAGCATATTTAAGTACATGTTCAAGAAAAGAAAATACTTATTTTTATATACTATTAAAAAGAATTAAAATGTTATTACAGGTATGTGATTAAATTAATTGAAGGAATAGTAAGTCATGAGTTTTCTAAGATAAAACACTAATTAGTTCCAAATTACTGGTATGGAATAGATCATACTACTTTCTTATGTGTGTTATCAAGAGCTGTCGATGAGGAACTTTATAACAAAGTTTCTGCTAACATCTATTATTAATAAAAGACCAATTCAATTATTGTTCCCTTCAATTATAATGTATAAAAGATAATTTTAAAATGTAAGAAATTGGGGCCCAGCGGGATGGCTCAGTGGTCTAAAGCGCCTACTTGGGAAAGCTTAGGCGGCTTCAGGGACCACGGTTCGATCCCCGGCACCACATCCTGTGCCAGCCCTGCCCTCGGGGTGGGCTGAGTTGGCCATAAAAATGAGTGAATAAACAAACAATGGTTCTGAAAGAAGAAAATAAGTAAATAAAATTTAAAAATGTTTAAAAAAATGTAAGAAATTGAAATTACCATAGTAACCTACACATTTCAATACAAATTCAGCAACAGACTGGAAGTCTCTCTATTATAATCAATTAAAAGATAAAGTTCCAAAAAAATACAAATAAATAAAGTTGCAAAGCACTATACTAGTTGAATGCTAGATGCATAATAGTTGCATACAATTAATGCAAACATGACCAATAAAGGTGAATTAAGACGGGGATTATTTATATTAAAACATTATTAAATAATGTTTTTATCATGTAGAATATATTCAATATTATATTTGCTATCAAATCAATTCAATTGTAATCAATTATGAGAGAAAAGACAATGAGAATCAAAAGATATTGTTATCATTGGCTGCAGATTATATGAGAGTATATTGGACATGAAATTGAAAAGCAAATGTGGTGCAGAATTATCTGTGAGATGTTAAACTATGCCAGTTTCAGTGCACATTGGTTCAAACAGGAGAAGTTTTTGAGATACAGTTACTGGTATCTGTTGATATTATTACTCATTTTCATTCTTTGTTTCTTATCTAATACTTTGGTCATTATGGAAGCAGGACATTTATAATTATCATTTTAGAAAAAGAATGTAAAGACCAAAACATCAACAATGAAAGGATCTGTCAATGACTGTCAAACTCACTTTGAATGTTTTATGTTACACATATTACATGAAGAACATTGGTAAAATGAATTAGTGTCATTTGTAAATCATCTAAGGTAAAATAATATGCCTATGTTTTGTTATTTGACATCAGGATCAAATTGTTAGGAAGGTCTCAAAGATTTATTAAAATTAAAATGCTTTCTTTTGTTATAGAACCTAAAATTCTATTACTTAAAATCTACATTACTATTTTAGGTTACTTAGAAATTTAATAATTGCATTGATGATCCTATTTATCTACACTGATACCAAAATTTTAATGACACATGAATAGTAAGTATTCTGAACTCAGTTTTAATGTTGCTGTAAAATACTTCTAAAATTGCTATAATTTTGTTTACTTCACAAAAGATATCAAAAGCAAATTTGACTTATATTTAATCTTGATTGTTTGTTTATCTTCATTCTTATTTATTTTTTAAAAATTTATAGCAAATAGATATCAATAGTACATTATTTCATATTACCCATCATAAACTAATGATTTATTAAAGTACTTTTCATGAAAGGTATATAAACATTCATTAGAACTTAAATAATTTATTAATAAAATAATGATTTTGAAGAAAAGTTCTTTAAAAAAAGAAATCCAGGGGCTGGGGAGATAGCTCCATGGCACAAATGCCTACCTGGCAAGTGCAAGGTCGTGAGTTTGAACCCTGGTCCTGAAAAAAAAAAAATCCATGTTATGGGATTTGAAGGTTGTCTTTTGACCTTAGAAATTAATTTTGCCAAAGTTTTGAGGTTTATGTAAGAAATTTGAAGAAACAGTCTTTTAAAAAACACTTATATAATGAAGAGTTCAAAATTGGATTTGGAGCCATAGCCAGAATTCTATTTAAATGAATTTGTTTGAAACTTATTCTATAATGGTGATTTTTCATTTGATTAGTAACACATTTATCAGCTAAATGGATTCACAGAACTAAAAATACCATAACATTGACATATTCATAGAAAAAATACTTTACGATTGTAAAATTTTTTCCTAATAATATTGTTTCTCTATACTCAGAAAATTGAGGGGAAAAAATCTCTTGGGTGAAATTTCACCACAGTACCTTAGCTATAATTTAAGGAAAAATTACCACATATCTAGAATTCATGATTGAGGAAAATAATATTGAGGATATTTCTACTCACAGTTGACAACCATATGTATCAGTCAACAGGAAAAATTCATGAGAAAGTGGTAGAGTAGAAAATAAGCCATTTCTCCTCTAGTTGGAAACCTTGAATCTCTTTTCCTTGCAAGCATCATTCCCAAAGTTTATTTTATAAATCATCCCAAAGGATGACTTCACAAAAAGAAGTTATGTGTTTAGGAATACCAAAAGAAAACAAGGCATATATCCAGATATAAGGGAAAGTTAGGCAGCAGAACGCAATAGTAGAGTTCAATTAATGCAAACATGACCAATAAAGTTGAATTAATACATGGATTATTTCTATTTAAAATATTATTAAATACATTTTTATCATGTAGAATAATTCAGTATTATATTTGCTACCAAATGAATTCAAAATAAAAAGGTAGCTACAAAAAAAATGTCTGAATATCAAAGATCATTTGTGATTCCTGTTAAGATAACTTAAAATTAAGAAAAAATATTGATTTTTGTATTTGGATAAGCTATGACAGCCAGTTTTTATTTAAAAATAGAGTCTAGATTTTGGGGGCTGAGGAGATAGCTCTGCGACCTAAGCACCCACCTGGTCAGCCCCAGGACCCAAGTCCCATCTTTAGTACCACATGTACTGGCCAGGAACCCCAAGTATACTGTGTTGGCCCCAAACCAGGTGTGTTGGCACATATCTGTAATCCCAGCACAGGGCAGGCTGAGACAGGAGAATCTACAAGGTTAGTCTGTGCAGTGAGACACCATACCAAATAAATAAATAAGAATCTAGATTTAGGAGCCCAGGTATTATGTAGATATAATTTATTTCTACAGTTATTTGCCTTTATATCACAACAAATGTGGTTTTCATCCAATCAATTGAGAGCTTTAGGAACAAGTGAAGTTTCCTAGAACAGAAGGAATTCTGGCACAGATCTGCAACAAAATTTCTCTTGAGTTTCTAACCTGCTGGTTTGCCTTACAGATTTAGGACATTCCGAGCTTCATAACCATAATGTAATAAACATTAAATGACTCTTTTCAAATTCCTTTTCCAGAGCATCTTGAGTTATACACAGTTATGGCTTTTGTCTGGATTGTTCCCCCAAAGCTTCATGCAGTCATGGGGACTGGGCTTTTCAAAAGTGGCTGAATCTAGAGGTGGTAATTGATTAATGGGCCAATGCTGGGCCTGAGGGCAGGAGCACTACATCTGTCCTAGAGCAGGTATCCTGCGTGCAATGCAAGTGGTGGAAATAGGCTTGCTCTCTCCTCCTTTGTTATTGCTTCTGCTGTTTTGCCAGCCATGTGCTATTCTACCTTGATGTCAATCAACAACAGACTGAAACCTCTACAAATGGGAGCTAAATAAACCTTTTACCCCTTAAATCTGGGCATCGGGTATTTTGTTTCAACAATGAAAGAAAAGTAACTGAGACATACCAAACCCTAAAAAAAAAACAGAGAAAGAAATTTGGGGCATAAAAATCTATACATAATGTTTTTGCCTATGGTATTCATTTGATATTTTAGCCACTAGGTATAACAATTTTTGAAGGAATAACTGATGGAATTAATTTTAGCTGAAGTTCATGGTTGAAATCAGTAACAACAGCTAATATTAAAATTTTATTATAGGAGCACAAGATAAACCTGGGAAGAGGCCAATGAGCCAATGAATGGGGAAAGACACATGGCATATGTGCATAACAGTATTTCTCAGCCAGAAGGAAAGATAATTGTGAGTCACTATAGAAATGAGACCCCAATGCTATGTGAAATAGGTAACCAGAGACCACTTAGAATTTCTTATATGATAAACTCAAATCATAAGTAATTCCAAGGGGAAAATAAAAAAGATATATGAGAGCAAACAGGGAGATAGACCTTGAGGACACAGGAAGGTGATTTGGCTGGAGGATGGGATGGAGTGAGAGAAGGGAAAGGAAGTAAAATGATCAAGATGTGGTAAGCATCCCTTGGTGGATGCACTCATGCATTATAGACAATAATGAATTCTTTAAAATGGCACTGCAGTTATATATTTATATATTTATAAATTGTGACTGAACTATTATGTATAATTTAAAAGTTAAACATTTGTAGTCTATCCACTACATGTGTAGTTTAAGAAGTCCATTTTATTTAATTTTTAAAATTTTATTAATTTTAGTAAGAAAGAAATAATAATGAGACAGTTTCAAAACACGTTAGTAGCACAGCCAAAATAATTAATATAATGCATAATTGTTGTCTTCATAGTAGTTGTTCAGAGCACAAGATGCAGACGTGATAACTTTTTAAACACTTAGTACAAATATTTCTTCTCATTGAACTAAGAGAAAGTAGTTATATGTATATTCCAATAGTCCATAAAAGTAGTAGGTTATCAGCAGAACTGGCAATGTTAGAAGCTATTGACTTGAGTCTTTTACAGCTCAGCATATTAATATGTCTTTAATTTTTATACTATGTTTTAGGGTAATAGTATTACTAAATTTCTCTTCCGGAGGGTTAACAACTTAAATTGGCAGACCAAAAAAATTAGAGAAAAGGAAGGGCTATAAAGATAGCCAATATTTGGCCCTAGGCCCTGTAGGTAGGAGAGGACTCAGGACATAAGAGAACCTGTACTGTAACATCCTATATCTCAGTGGTGTCCCAAATTTTCTGTTCAAGGAGACTATGGGGCTACAGAGGAAAGGGATCAATGATGTATAGTGTGCCTAAGGAGGGACATCAAGAAAGAAAATATTCTGTTAGGCTTTCACAGAGAGCAAATTGGTTAATTAATGGCTGTGACTCATTTAGACGGCTGACATTGACAAAAGATCTATAAACTGCTTTATGTAGTTTCAGAGTAAATCTTGAGGGGATTTGATTGAACTTGTCAGATGCAAAGTTACATTTTTGTTAAATAGGTCTTGCTTTATCATGGTCTTAACTATCCAGCAGAAAAGAAGTCCATTTTAATTCTTTTTTTTTTTTTTTTTTTTTTCTGTTTTGGGTAAGCGTCTGCAGGGTGTTCATGGTCTCACTACTATATCAGACTCATAGTGATTAGCCTGTTTACAGCCTCTGAAGAACTGGGATTACAGGCACACTCCACTATGCCCAGTCTCAATTGCTATATCAGTGCACCCCAGGGGTGGGACTGGCATAGCAGGTATTTTAATTCTTGTACTCAAAATAACTCTGTGGTATTATTTTTAATCATCAAATCAGAGACACAGTTCAAAAGCCTAATCACTGATAAGCACAAAAACAGAGGATTGTGAAACCAATTATGTATTAGTTCACAATGAAAAGGACTGAAATATTGGTACATGCTATCACATTGGTGTATCTTTAAAATGTTGAGCTAAGATCAAGATGGCATATTGAATGAGCTCATTTATATGAAAATTATCAAGTGAAACTACAGAGACAGTAGCTGAGCAACTGGTGTGGGAGCGCAGAGAAGTACAGGCTAAGCATGAGAACAATCGCTGATAAATACACATTGGCTTCTAACCTGCTTCAAATTGCCTAACATTTGACAGTAACTGTTTTCACCATTCTGTGAATACAATAAAAACAACTGATCCAAGCATTTAAAAATTATACCATATAAGTTATCTATGTAAAAGCTGATAATAAAATAAAAGTAAAAGATACATTATTGAATATGTGGAAGTTACTAATTTAAAATATATTACAAAACTGAAGTAATGTATTACAAAATCACAGTAATAAAAACAATGTGGTACTAATGGCAGGTATATAGTTAAATGGAGCCAAATAGAGAGTACAGCAGCGGACTCTTTTTTAAAAAAGTCAAATTATCTTTGACAAAGAAATGAAGGCCACACAAAGAGTAAAGAACAATCTCTTTAATGGATGTACGTTACTGGGAAAAGTAAACTTTTATCAATACACAGACGAAAAAGCGGCATCCTTACTAGCAAATGTAGAAGCTAACTCAGAGTAGATAAAAGACATAAATGCAAGAGTCAGAATTATGAAACTTCTAGAGGAAAACAGGAGAAAAGCCTCAATTCGTTGGCTGTATCATTGTTTTGAATATGACACCAAAAGCACATACAGAAAAACAAAAATGGAAAAAAAAACATGTAAGCTCAGACTACATAAAATTTGAAAACTTTTTTACATGAAAGACAGAAGCAACACAGTGAAAAGACAATTTATGTAATTGGAAGATATGCTTTCAAATCAAGTCTCTGAAAAGACTTAGCATTCAGAATCTATAGAGAATTTCTTTAACTGAATAGCAATAAACCACAGTCCAACTTAAACATAACCAACAGATGGATACAAACTTTTCTGCGGTGAATATATGCATGCCTCTGTATGTTAAAAATACTCAATTACTGATAAGTCAGGAGATACCAATTAAAAATCATACTAATGATTATAATTATAGCACTCTGAGAGGCTGAGGCAGCAGGATTACAAGTTTGAGAAATCTGGCATTATAGAGCATGTCTTGATTTTAAAAATTAAAATAAATGAATGAGTAGCTCAGTGCAGAGGTCCTATGTTCAGTTCCTAGGAACATAAAAAAATGAATAAACCATGTAAACAAAAACAGCACATGTAAATATTATTCTACATCCATTTTAATGAGTACTACCTTAAAAGAAATTGACAAAAGATCTATAAACTGCTTTATGTAGTTTCAGAGTAAATCTTGAGGAGATTTGATTGAACTTGTCAGATACAAAGTTACATTTTTGTTAAATAGGTCTTGCTTTATCATGGTCTTAACTATCCAGCAGAAAAGAAGTCCATTTTAATTCTTCTTTAATTCTGGAGATCTGAAGCACTGAGAACTTCTCTTTCCACTATTGGGGCAAATGCAACATGCTACAGCTGGTATGGAACATCTTGAGAAAGTTTCTCAATGGTGTAAAAACAGGCTGCCCATATAACCCAGCAATGCTGCTTCTGCATATATTCCTAAGAATTAAAAGCCAAATCTCAAAGGGATATATGTAGCTTTATTTTAAATAAGAGGAAGAAGTGGCGCCAGTGTCTGTTGATGAGAAATTTTTTTTTTAGAATTTATTTTATTTTATTTATTATTTTTATTCTTGTTTCAGAACCTTTGTTTGTTTATTCACTCATTTTTATGGCCAGCTCAGCCTACTCCAAGGGCAGGGCTGGCGCAGCATGTGGTGCCAGGGATCAAACCGCGGTCCCTGAAGTCGCCCAAGCTTCTCCAAGCAGGGGCTTTAGACCACTGAGCCAGACCGCCGGGCCCCTGATGAGGAATTGTTTTTATAAAGAAAATGTGATCTACACAAACAATAGATTATCATTTGGCTTTAAAAGAGAAGTAGACACGGTCACATGATAAAATGTAGGCATCACAAGGACATCATTCCTATGTTGTATACATCAGACACACAAGACAAATACTTCATGATCCATCTTACATATGCAAACATGTGAGACCTACAGAAAACAAAGTAATGAATAGATGACAGTTTTGGAGGAGATGAAATCGGGAAGTTGGCATTCAATAGCCTTCAATTTGGAGTATGAAAATATTTTAGAAATCAATTATACATTCATGTGAATACAATTCTCATTGCTGAACTGATGAATTCAACAACAAAGAAAATTAATGGCCAAACACTACAAAAAACAAGGAAGTGAGAGAAAAATACAAAAAAGTGAAGTCATCTACAATCAAGCATCACTTAGGCAAATAATAATTGTACCTCGAAAAGATACATCTCCGTGGAACAAGAGGAGATGCAGGCTTCCTTCATCCTGGGGTAGCTGAGATTCAGACACAGGACTTACTTAGCCCCTTAGAGATGTGCTGGCTAAGTCAAGACCAGAGGCAAGTCGGGACAGATATGTTGAATTTCAGAGTGATTCAATACTGCGTTATGTGTTGCTTTCTGTAATTAAGTAAGGAATGTGTAAGTTCTCAAATATAGAAAACTCCGAGAAGCCATAAAAAAGGAAAGCAGAATTTTCTGACCTTTCATCAATACATACATACGGTCAAAGTTTGACTATTGATTTCCAACAGGGTACAACCGATATTCTGACACCATATATTTATATAGTTTGGCAGCCCCTGTTAAGAGAAAGGTAAAATGACCAAATAAAGATACTGCTGTTAACCATCTCTTGTCATTGGAAACAGTCTAAACAAATATGAGGCTCTGGAACACAGGGGTCATCTTGTCAGCTAGACTAGTTTCTTTCCATTTTAGAGACACAGGTCCGCAATGCTACTTCAGAGAAAGATCTCAAACCATTCAGAGATCTGATGTTCATAGGAGGCAGACGCTGGTAACAGGGTCAGATATCTTTTTACATAGATATATGCTACTAAAACTAGCACTTTATGTGACTTAAGGAGGGCCAATTAGAGAGGACAGTAAACACTAGGTAAAATTAAAAGGCAAAATGGAGCTCTATGTACATGAAAGAGAACACACCACATGTACACCTACATATGCACACAAGCACACCCTTACAAGCATATGGGTACTTTCTTAATATTTAAATGAAAATCACTAAGAGATGTTATTCATTTGACATTTTTCACTTTAGTTTTTGCTCAATAATTAGCCAACAATTGACATAATGTTACCTGCTGTAAATCTCACTTTAAAAAGTAGCTTAATGCCAACCTCACAGGTCTTCATCATATTATGCATCTTCTAAGACTTGGAAAATAGATTTGCATATAGAAATAGAAATCTACCACCATCAAAGTTGGCACATAGCAACTATTCCAGAACAATAATCAAGCTGGATATGATGGTTTCACCTGTAATCCCAGCCCTCAGCCTGGTTGAGGTGTAAGAGTTATTCCTGAGCTGCGCAGTGACTTAGTGAGAACCTATTGAAAAATAAAGCATTAAAGAATGGCTACAACGCAAGTCACTGACGAGGCCCAAGGTTCAATAGGTTAAGTTTCCAGTTCCACAAAAGTATTGTGTCCATCAAACAATTTTAATAGTATGATGACTTTGATAAAGATTTAAATTCGAGGGATGGGGAGATAGCTCTGCGGTCTAAATGCCTGACTGGCATGAGCAAGGACTGGAGTTCAATCCGCGGTACAACATGCCATACTGGTCCCATGCCAAGCTGTTCACCAAACTGGGAGTGGTAGTGAATGCCTGTAATTCTAGTGATAGGGAGGCTGAGACAGGAGGATACCAATGAGTCTGAGTTGTGTAGTGAGACTGACTCTGTGCCAAATAAACACATAAAATAAAGAAATGATTATTATTTTTTAAATGTGATATCTAAAATAGACTCGAGAGTTAATTTAGTTACTCTTTTTATTTCTGTGAATAGAGGAACCACAATGAACTCATTAATCATGAATTCTGAGCTCCGTAAAATTTCCACCTTCCTTCTATATATTAGTTCTCTGGTTATGTCAATTTACTTCATTACGGTAAAATTTTTGTGTTCTTATATGTAGTATATAACACCGGCATCAATGTAAACAATATAATTAATTTTTAAAAGTCAAGTTAAAGGAAATTAATTTGTTATAGCTCGCTATAAGAAAACAGAAAAGATGTATTGCAGTTATTAAAGAAATCCATATTGGCTGTATAAAACCTCCAAATTTTGTATTGTTATTCAGGATAGTATCTTTGTTTGTTGAAAGTTTAGTGTTTTCCATGAACCTGGAATCTATGGATCAGAATCCTGAGTAAATCCTGAGTACATCCACTAAATAGTTTGCCAATATCTTAACTGCTTTTTTAAATCTCTTACTTATGGAAAGTAGAATAAATTTTTTACAAAACTGTTCAAAAATCAAGGTTTAAAAAATTGAAGCAAGGGGCCCGGCATGATGGTGGTCTAAAGCGCCTGCTTAGGAAAGCTTAGGCGGCTGCAGAGCCTGCGGTTTGATCCCCGGCACCACATGCTGTGCCAGCCCTTGCCCTCAGGGCAGGCTGAGCTGGCCTTAAAAATAAATAAATAAGCAAACAAACAAAAGTTCTGAAACAAGAAAAAATAAAATAAAATAAAATTCTTAAAAAAAAAATTGAAGCATGCCATGTGTGGCAACACAGGCCTCTCATTACTCAGGAGGCTGCTGCAGGGGGATGTAAACATAGTACTAATGCATTAAGTTCAGGCATGCGTCTATTATCTATCTGCCCTCTATCTATTGATTTATCTACTTTTAATGTACACACTACCTTTGATATATTTTACTATACATTCTACATGCTTATATTAAGTATTTGTTAAATACATCCCCCAATATATATATATAATTAATTTGTCTAAAATACTAGCATGAAACTTGCATTGTTACTTATGTTTCTAATATTGTGAGTTGCATTTAGAGGATAATCCAAAGTACTTAATAGGCTTTCAAGTGTGCAATTATTGGTCACTT
Organism: Myocastor coypus; assembly: GCA_004027025.1. Lineage (NCBI taxonomy): Eukaryota > Metazoa > Chordata > Mammalia > Rodentia > Myocastoridae > Myocastor > Myocastor coypus. The sequence continues at coordinate 8,233 of PVJA010014533.1, read as the reverse complement.
ACTTAGCGCTCTGCCTGACTTTGTCTCACTTCATTTTTTCTATTTCTAAAAATTGTATAATTCGCTTACATTTCTTCTTATGTCTAGAAAAATTTAAGCCGGGCGTGGTGGCTCACGCCTGTAATCCCAGCACTCGGGAGGCTGAGGCAGGAGGATTGGTGCGAGTTCGAGACCAGCCTGGGCTACAAAAGTGAGCTCAAGGCCAGCCTCAACTGCATAGTGAGACCCTGTCTCAAAAAGACAAAAAAAAAAAAAAAAAAAGAAAAGAAAAATTTGCCTCGGTGTTTGTTGCTGATTGAATTTTTCATTACCAATTAGATTTAAAAGTAGATGACATTTTTCAGAGAAGCCTTTCCTAACGGTGTAATTAAAATGAACTTTATACAACATTCATATGATTTTTGAGCACCTGTTTAAATTCTGCAGTATACCTCAGTAGATTTTAGAGTAATTCCTAAGATCAACACAACACAATGATAATATAACAGGTAATCAGTATTGAAATTTGTTTTCCTACATCCTGTAGGTTTTCCTCAACACATTCCTTTATTGCAGCCAGCCACGAGTGCTCCTTGGATACTTTCTGAGGAGTTAACAAAGTGGCGTAGCAATTCTTCATTTAAATATGTAAAAGGTTTACAATAATGATCACCATAATCTTATAATTGTGATGCCCCAAAGTGGAAATAACAAAAGTATTCACCAACAGAAGGATAGACAATTTATGAAAAAACATAAAATAGATAGTTTATTTATTTTTATTATAGATTTAAAATATCATTACAGTTAAATGACAATTATAAATGTTATATACTATAAAACTATATTTACATTAAAATAATTTACAGTGGTAGAAATCACAAGTATACTTTGCATTGAAGGGATTTTTTAAAGGATCTATTCTGGGATTACGAAAACTCTCTAAATCTTAATAAAGGCATTAAAAACACAACAGTGTGTATCAGCCAGCAAACACTGAGTTGTAACTTTAAAACTTATTTCCAGTGAGAGAAATTTAACCCCATTCCAAAATAAAAAACAACTGATTGCATTTGTTTCTATGTTTAGTTTTCTTTTTATATTATTATTATTATTATTATTATTATTATTATTATTATTGTTATTATTACTCAGACAGAGGTTCCCTATGTGGTTCAGGTTGGCCTTGAACTCACATTGTAGTCCAGAACAGCCTTGAGTTTCCAGGATCCTCCTGCTTCAACCTCATGAGTTCCAGGATTATAAGTGTACATAGCATGTATTAGGACACTCTTTTAGAAAATACAAAGTTGATATTTTGAAAAGGAATAGTAAAAGAAGCCTAGAGTTATGAGGCTCTGAGAAGGCAAATCCAGCTCATATTAAAATGCCAAATTGCTGGAAAGGACCGCTCATAGAGTGAGAAATTCAGAGGTCTTGAGAAGGTCAACCACTAATATTAGACAAGATTAGCATACATTTGTGAGCCAGCTGCCTAAAGCCAACAAATGAGACTGCAAGTTTCATGGAATCTTCACTTGGTATCCCTGGGCTATCATAATGCCATTGTGCCTATTTCCTTGAGCCAACTTTGAAAATTGTACAGCCAAGGATACTAAATAGAGTATTTAGAATTGTCTTGCCTTAGTAGTAAAGAAGAACTAGTTACACTGGTGCTATTCTAGTTCTGTTAAATCTCAAAATTAAAACTTTAAAAGGCTAGCCTATATTCAAATTACTTCAATGTGTCTACCAAAGTATTTCTATAATGTGCAGAGAAATCAAGCAATACCCAGAACTGTTATGGTTTGTGTCTAGTCCCCCCCCCCCGCCCCTAAGCCTCATGCAGTCCTTAGGGTGGCTTCTAGAGTTTGTGATTAATTTATGATCCAATATGTGAGTGCAACATCTGCCCTGGGGTGGGTAGTCTGCATGCACTATGAGGAGGGGAGAAAGGCTTGTTAGCTGTCTCAACTGCTGCTCCTCCTGTGGCCTATTTCCTGTTTTCTGCTGGCATGAACTGCTGCCCTTTGGCATGTACCACTCTGCCTGGGAGCTAGTCAAGTATAGCCTGAAACCTCCACTGATTGTGAGCCAAATAAGCCACTCCTTTCTTCATTTTGAATATGAAGTCTTTGTTCCAGCAATGAAGGAAAAGTAACTACAACAAGCACCAAAAATAAAATTTTTAATGGCTAGCGTGCAACAAAAATGACCAAACATGCAAAGAAGCAGGATAGTAAGACCCTCCAACAAGGAGTGATTAAAAAAAAAAACTCAACTAAACTTGGCACATACAAAATTCATACATTTGCATTACACATGTTCAAGATGTTAAGGGAAAGATAGTATATAGGGTTAGTTTGCTAATGTTGTCAAAAAAACATATTGTAAACTTCTGCATTAAAAATTTGAAATTATTTTCAAGTTTTTACTTTCTGAGAAGGTTGCTCTCCTTGGCTTGCAAATGTCTGCTTTCTCCTTCTGGCCATAGGTGGCCATTCCTTCAGTGCTTTTTCCTTCTCTCAAAGAGAGAATACATTAGGGCACCCTTCAAGGTCCTCTTTTTAACTGAATTGTATCTTTTAAGGTCTTATCTCCAAATACAGTGTATCCTGATATACCAGAGTTTTTCAAATACTTGATTTTGGATGGAAGACAATTCAGTCTCAAAAAAACATATGCATGTCATATAAAGATTGAATTTCTTGGGGCTGGGGAGATAGCTCCGAGGCACAAGTGCCTGCTGGGCAAGTGCAAGGTCGTGAGTTCGAACCCTGGTCCCACAAAAAAAAAAAAAAGATTGAATTTCTCAAGCTTGAAATTTCAAAGACTATGATGAAGACAGCAATAGGCAAGTTAAAAGGTATATCCAGCAAAAAATGATAACAAGTAATATGCTGCAAGACATAAGCACTAGTTGAAGCTTTTTGTTTATCTCTACTGAGTGAAAGTAGGAAGTTAACAGCTAGTTGTATGGAAGGTATTAGCTGTTGAGCTTGGGTTTTCTACAATGTAGTTCAGTGTGACAGCTCTGTGAATCCTCTCTAAGGTTGGCCAGAATTTTTTGGCTTACTACTCTGACCTATTGCTTTACTAGAAAATTCCAAATGCTAATTAAAAATAAGAAGAATCAGGTACAAATAACATTTTAATTTCAGACATTTAATAGTTTGTGAAAATGCAGCCTGTTACTTAGTTTCTTTGTAGCTTAAATTACCAATAGGAGTAATAGTATTCATCTCATAAACTTTCAATGTAGCTAGATTCAATAAAATGATATGCTTTGAAATTATAATCTATTGCCTGGTTTAATTAGTGTGCTTTCTCTTCAAACCTAGAGTAAAAGGGCCCGAGAATGTTTTCTGTTCCAGGTAATTGAAATGTGCAATGCAATTTAAGATTGAAACTTATATTTTGTAAATTATTGAACCTACAAAATAACCTTGTAATTTAAAGGCAAAATATAACTTTTGTTATATGTATACTTAGATGTAAGTAGTATGTTGATATCTTCAAAAACATTTATACTGTAAGAAAAAAAAACAAGAAATGAAATACAAGAATGAATATTATCATTATAGAATTTACATTCTGGTACATTAATGTATTGTAAATGTCTCAAATAAAAAGAGAAATAACTGGGTACACACATACATGCAAACAATAAGTTAAGAAGACATGCTAATTGCTGAAACATAGAGATAGTCAGATCTCTGTCTAACTGAACAAATGAAGAGTGTCTTCACTTTATTTCTGAATTTTAACAAAGCATTAATTTCAAAATGCACATATTAAACTTAGAAGTTTAACCCTGTAATGTAGGGGCTCAAAGAACTGATATAAACCTGGATTTGCATCAATAGAGGACAGGTGATTTGGAAAGGAGATAATCAATGGGAATCTAAGATTTCAGTAAACCCGGAACAGTGGAAACTTAATAACCACTTAGAGAATGTGAGACTAGTGTTTGCACTGGGGGCAATATCTAACTTGTACACTTTATCCCAAAGAAATGAACCAAGCACCTATTAAGCAGGATCAGCCTTACAGCAGAGCAATAACTCTTTCAGTGTTAGAACACTTACAAAAGCAAGAAAAAGAGGAAGACAACATCTTGGTCAAGATTGTTGTCTAGAATGGTGTACAGTACATAATTTTGAATGTCCTTTATTATCAAACTTCATAAAGGCAAATTTTTCTTACAATAAACAATATAAAGACTCTATAAAACATGATGTCATTTAAACCCTTCTCTTGGCTATAGCTTCAAAGGCAGAGTTATGCTTTAAATAGATTAAAATATTCTGTTGGGCAAACAGAAAGGAAAACAACCACTGTCAAGCATTAAAAAGTCAGGGAGAAAATTCTGGGGAAATGGAAAAACACAAAACTGAAGAACACTGTACATCCCTTGGGGGTGAAGTCGTTTTGCCATACAGAGGTCCAGGACTGTGAGGGCATATGGTAGCTATGTCATTGCTAACAACAGAAAGTATGAATGGATACAAAGATTAATGCAGCTGTGTAGAATAATAAGAAAATTGATGCACTGGTCAAGAATGACCAGAGAAAGAGATCCCACAATAGGATAGTAATTGTAATATCTTTTGGTGACAACTGTTTCTGGTCTGTACAGTTGAAGGAAATAATATAGTGATGAACATCAAGGATGTCTTGGTCCCCATTGTATCGTGGGAAAACCACGCAAGGCTCGCTACTGAAAGGAGGTGATCATTCTTTTTCATGGTTTCTGACCACTGCTTATGGCTCCAGGTTAGAAACAGTATGGGGTAAGGGCCTGGGGTGGGGAAGCTGCTTATCCCATGACACCAGGAAGCAGAGAGAAGGGAGAAACTGCTTAGCTCAACAATCAATAGATAAATCTCCTGATGAGTGTGATGAGTATAGCTTCTCAGAATTCATCAGCTTCCACATAAATGATTATTTCGGGGGGCATTTTAGATCTACATCATAAATCAAGGAGGTTGCATAATCTATCCATAGTCACAGTGCTGGCAGTTGCGTAGCCTCATTCTGAGATCTTTTTAGGCACCACGGACAGTTGAGGGTAAGAGGAAGAGATGAACACAGGAAGATGAAGTCCAGTCACAAATTCTGTGTTCAAAGTATAGAAAGATTACAAATGTAGCGAAAGGTAAAATGGAAAGGAGGAGCTTGATGATAATATCACCCTGTAAACAGAGGCAGTTGAGCTTAACATCACTATCTGAATATCAAATGCCTTAGAGGTAACATGGAACTGCTATTTTCCAACAACCAAGCATGTGTAGGTGGGACTTGGTCCAATGCCTAAAGCAAACAAGCTACTTCACCTCTGAGATGAACATCCCCTTTGGTTGCTAGGCAAACTAGAGCCATGCGTTACTAACTTCATAAAAGTGTAAATAGAAGGCCGTTTTGTTGGGAAAAATGAGAACATATATATATATATATATATATATATATATATATATATATATACATATATATAGATAGATATAGATATAGATATAGATATAGATACATATATATATACACACACAAGAGAGTTAGGATAGATGTACAGCTACTTTCTCTTAGTTCATTGCAAGTAAAAGATTGCACTAACATTGTTTCGACAAGATATCATGTCTGCATCTTGTTCTCTGAATAACTACTATGAAGACCAAAATGTGCAATATATTAATTATTGTAACTATTCTACCAACCTGTTTTGAAACTGTTTCATTGCCATTTTATTGTTTTCTCTCCTTAAAATTAATAAAAAGAAAGGATGGTATTAATGAGACATTTGAGGACCAGCAATGATTATTTTAGGGCACAGAGTGTGCAAAACAAGCAAGAGAAGGGGGCTCCAGTGAAGAGATTTTCCTATTCTATCTTCCTGGAACATTCTTTCAGCACTCTGCTAATTGCTTATATTTTGGGAGTCTTTTTGCTTTTGGGGAAGTTCCTTCTATCTGATTTAGCTAAATTTAAATTAGGAAAATTCCCCATATTTTAAGACAAGTGTTTTACTCTGCACATCTGTTGGGATTCTGGTCCTCTGTTGTGAATCTCATAAGCATGCTTTGTAACTGACTAAACTAGAGACATAGGGTTGAGAGCAGAAATTCTGCCTCCTCTAGCACAGAATACATTTCCTTCTACATTTTAAGGAAACAAACCTGCTTCATCATCAGTGTTTATAGTTATGGATTTGTAATTTATGAATGTTTTGCCAAGTTATGTTACGTATATAGGTTACCCTATAGTAATATGTACTACATTTTTTTGGTGTTATACATGAATAATGACTTTCTGTTTTCATTTTCTTTTTCCCCTTTGTTTAAAGAGAATAAAAAATAGTATAGAAAAATGAAACAATATAGAATTTCACTAAACGAGATAACATAAATTCAGCAATGGTTGTTACATTGCATATAGTTGCCTTCAAATTAGTTGTTCAGATTGCCAGATATAAGCATGCAACATTGGTCCAAAGAAGAGAGACAAAGAGAGAGAGAGTGAGAGAGAGAGAGAGAGAGAGAGAGAGAGAGAGAGAGAGAGTGAGAGAGAGAGAGGGAGGGAGAGAATATTAAATATTGTGTATATTTTATTTTATCTTATTTGAAGCAAGGTCTCACTAGGTCATGCTATGCAGTCCAGGCTGGCTTCAAACGCCCAGTGATCTTATTGCTAGCCTCTCAAGGTCTGGGGCTACAGGTGTGCGCTGCCAGTCCTGGTGTGGATTAAGAACCTCTTTTTAAGACTCTCTGATTCTCTAACAATACAGAGTTAAAAATGTAAGGAAGACTTCTTAAATCCTCTTGTGTCTGTCATAATGATATAAAAATTTCTCAGAAAAGCACAAGTTCATTTTTTCTGAATGTACCTAAGCACACTCATTTTAGCACAAAAATCTAGGGTAATAATACTGTCACTGAAGACACATACAATTGCTTTGTCTTATGAAGTTGCATACTTTTATCCATCTAAATTTAGAAGCATGGTTTGACTCTCTAGAACATTGGTTCTCAAAACTCAAGCAGAATTTGTCTTTCAAACTAGAAATTGATACATATAATAATGAAATTTGGTCAGTGGGCTTGGACATATATTTTTTTATTTTTAAAAAATTCTTCAGAAAATGTCTTAGGCATATCCCTCCCTTTGTTACCCCTCTCTCCCTCTCTCTCTTACTTCCTTGTTTCTTTTCTGTGTCTCTTCTTTTTTGGTCACAACTTACAGATACTGTTTAAGAACCTTAGTCAAGTTAATTGTTCTCATTATTTTTCTCCATTACCGGCTGTTTCTTCCCTTAGGGAGATTATTCTCAGAAATAATTATTTTGAGTTGTAGTTATTATTTCAGAGTTTTCAACATTAGCTAGTTATTGGGAATATTTTATATGCACAAGAAAATTGGGAAAATTTTAGCTTTTACTCCTGAAAGTGAATTGATATGCTAAACATGTGAATTGTCACATACAGAGTGCTTTCTATATAAGTTTGGACACATGTTTACATATTTTTCTGGACATGATTAACAGAAGCCAAAAGAAAAAGTATTAAATTTGTGAATGTGTAGGAAGAAAATATGTGGCAACTCGGTGCTACCCCTAGCTTCGAGCACTCTCTGGGGATTTTAGAACCCATCTTGTACCAATGAAGGAAGGACTATTATATTCACTATTATTGGTTTATTTAGGCACATATGTCAACTAAAGCATCTGACACACGAATCAGGGGACTTTACCCTGATAGCCTGAATCTACTATAAAACTGTGTTGCTCTGAATCCCGCTCAAATTTATTAGTTTTCGAGGTCATCTATAAATATTTACACAAATACTGCAACTTATAATAATGCCAGCCTCAGAGTTTGAAGAGGCTCTAAAGGAGCACAGTCTTTCTTTGAGCGGTAAGTAAAGCGAATGAAACAATATTCTACTTGTATCAAAGTGTATCTCCCTATCTCTCCCACACACTTGATCTTTAAAAGCTTCCTAAAAATGCTGTGATCCTCTAGTCACTGTCATAGATTCCTGTGAATAAGGCTGCAATACTGTCAGCTTGATTCATTATTACATTTGCCTTTCTTCTATTGATTCATTACTGTCAACAAGTTCTTCTGTCCTAGGAATTTAGAATTTCCCATCGTTCCTCCCTAAGGTAAGTGGCTTACAATAATCACCAGCAGTGTTTTCCAGGAATGCTACTCCCTCTTTACCAGTGCACTCTTTTTTTTTTTTTTTTTTTTTTTTTTTTTAG
>PVJA010014532.1:0-30420 GCA_004027025.1 Myocastor coypus | reverse complement strand
CTGGGCAGGAGGATGCAGGAATAAAGGGGAGCCAGCAAAGGCGGGGCTGAACCAGGAAGTCCTGCCCCTCTGGAGCCAGGGGTACTCTGGGAGTTGTAGTTTAGCACTTGTGCACTGTCTCAGCTCAAAGGTTGGCAGTCATTGAATAGCTGCCACTCAGCAGAATGAGGTCACCACTGGGGTCACATCTGAATTAGGGGTCCCTGAAGAGGGTAATGTCATGAGAGGATGGAGGTGAGGTGGAGTGACATGACTAAACTAGCTGGGGAGCTAAGAAACATGGAGAATTCTGTTAAAGAGACACCCTTTTCCCCTTTCATTCTGGTTTTTTGGGAGGTTCCTGGGAGCAGGAGAGGTGGCTGCCAAGGGCAGGCCTTCATATATTCAGGCTCTAGAGAGCCCTATGGTGCGCCCAGCCCTGTGCGTGCCCCTGGGGACCAAGCATGAGCATGGCCTTCCCAGGAGGCTCTCTGTAAAGATGAGCTGATAATCACCTGCTCCTCACATAATAAATGTTGCTTAAACATCGATTTTGAGAAATTTTAATTGTTTTTTTCCTCAGTGCTGGGAATTGAATCTAGGGCTCTTAGCACTGAACGATACCCTCTCCCACTCTTTTGTTTTATTTTTTCAGTGAGACAGGTCTCACTAAATTATCCAGGCTAGACTCAAACGTGCAGGTCCTTCTGCTTCAGCTTCCCTATGTGCTGGCATTATAGGCATGTGACACCATGCCTAGTGATTTTAACTTGCACTCCAGTTATCCTGGATTTCCAGCCTCCAAGGCTGCTCTGTGGGAAGAGGTCACTGAGATTGGTCCTGGTGATAACTGTGCTCATGATATCCAGATGACCAAGAAGGACAGCTAAGGCTTGGCCCCTCAACTCTCTACTTCTGGCTTTTGTCACTGTGACTCTCTGGGGCAGCCTCTGTAGCTCCCTGGTGTAACGGGTCTGGATGGTGATCCCTAGTGCAAAAAGATTGCTGTGGGGAGGGTCATGTGGTCTGCCCTTCCTACAGCACCCACCACGTGAGAAGGCTGAGGTAGGAGAGTGCCCTGACAGTCCTCAGGAAGCCACAAGTGCTGTTCTTGCCTTTGTCTCTTCAACTTTATTATGTTCTAACTTACAGTAAAGGCACAAGTGATGCCTGCTCCTTCAGTTACTCACTCTCTGTAATTTCCCTAGGAGCATGCACCATACATTTATTCAGTTTTCTGGTGCAATTATTCCCACAATGTCTGTAAGAGCCACAAGGGTCTAGCTCCTGTCAGCTGTTTCACTGCTGTATGCCCAACAGGCAGCATACAGTAGATGCTTAGCAGATAACATATGCTGGGAGGATATGGTGGTGGGTGCCTGCCCTGGCAGCTACTTGGGAGGCTGAAGCAGGAGGATCACTTGAGCCTAGGAAGTGGAGGCCAGTCTGGACAACTGGACAACTGGACAACATGGTGGAAAGGCTGTTTAAATATGAATAGACAGGCCGGGCGTGGTGGCTCACGCCTGTAATCCCAGCACTCGGGAGGCTGAGGCAGGAGGATCGGTGCGAGTTCAAGACCAGCCTGGGCTACGAAAGTGAGCTCAAGGCCAGCCTGAACTTCATAGCGAGACCCTGTCTCAAAAAGACAAAAAAAAAAAAATATGAATAGACAGGCATTTCCTTTTCTAGGGGCAACTTCCTGCGATTCTCTCAAGTTGTCCACAAGTCTCTAGACACAGCGCATCCCCTCCTGCACCCACACAAAGGCCGCAGTCTCCCTACACAGCATGAGCCCCCCACCCAAGAGCTGGGTGCAGCCACTGCAGCTCGCCGCGAGGGGCGCAAGAGCCCTTGCCGGCTCCGGCGATCCAAAGGATTCCCTGGATCGGTCCTCACCCATTGCCCGCTGGATTCCGGCTGTCCGAGACCCTGAGGGCGCGGACACAGCGGCGGGTCGGTGTCCATCGCAGGGCATTCAGGCCGGGGCCTGGGAACGGGACAAGAGGATGCGCGGGCAGGGGGATGTGAGCCACATTCCCAAGCGGACACCCAGAACCAGTTCGAGGGCGGGCCAGATGCCCCAGGCAAACTCGCGACCTCTGACCCCACTAGTGGTCCCTGGGTCAGGAGTGCAGGCAGGGTCCAGGGGCCACGCTCCGCCCCGGGGTCTCCGCGCACGCGCCGCTGGCCGAGGTTCCCATGGCGACGGGGCGCTTCCCGCCCGAGGCCCCGCCCCCAGCAGGCTAGGCTGCGCGGGCCGCGGCGGGGCAGGTGCGGCGGCTGCGGGCAGGTGGCGGCGCGGCGCGGGCCAGCGGCGGCGCCAGGGTAGGTTGCGCGGCGCCCAGCGGTGGGGGCCGGCCGGCCGCCCAGGGTCTCGATCAGCTAACGCGCTGGGAGGTGGGGGAGGGCAAGGACTGCCAAGTTCCTGCCGAGGCCCGGGGAGAAAAGTTGGCAAAGTTGGCGGAGGAAGAGGCGGGGAGGTGGTGGATCCCCTGGGCTCTGGATCCGCAGGGACAGGATTCCCGGTGTGGGAGTAAGAGGATCCGTCTCCCGCGACTTTAGAATGGATCCTGCGGGAAAGGTTCTGCACAGGGCAATGAATGGATCCCTTGCCACCCGGCTGGCGACTTAGGAGTCGATCTCAGTAGGGGATCGGACACCGTCGGCCTGAGGTCCCCTGGATCTCCTGCCCGGGAGTGACGGCGGAGAGTGAATTGGAACCGAAATCCCTGTCTCTACGCCGGTCTGAGCCTTGGGAGTGGATTCTGATAGGCGATCTGGTGGCCAGAGGTTCAGGGATCTCTAGAGATCTGTTGTACCTAGCCTGGATCTGCTAGGATCGGGAGATCCGACCGGGCTGGAGGCCCTAAAGGTGGACCTTGGGCAGCGAAGGCACCGACGAGGAGCCCAGGGCGAGGAGGGCTTTTAGGGGCGGCGGGGTGCGCGAGGAGGGAGGGCGTTCTCCCGCCGGGCCTGCGTTCCTCTCTGTGCGTCTTCCCGGAGCGGTGGCGCCCAGATGGGATTAAGGCTCAATCCCTCAGGCCCGCAAGGTCCTCGCCCGGCGTCGGTGGCGTCGCTGCCTGGAGCCTCGGGTGCGGCCCGGAGAAGGGAAAAGATTCGTTGACCTCCACCCAAGCCTGACCTTTCCACACCCTCCACGTACAGATTCATTCGTCCCTGTCCCAGAGCTGGGCGCTCGTGACCTCCGCGCGCCACCTCGGTGCCCCGGGCTTCCTGCTGGCTGGCCCTGAACTTTCAGTGCCTAGAGCAGCCATTACCTTTTCGAACGAAAAGGGCTGTACCTGTTGCACAATGAAAAAGCTGCTTCTCTGTGACCTTGGATGGACTACTTAACCTTTAGGGGCTGTAGTTTACCCTTTGGGCAAAATGGGGTAGGAGTGTGTGTGTGTGTGTGTGTGTGTGTGTGTGTGTGTGTGTGTGTGTTGTGTGTTTGTGTGTGTGTTGGGGAGGGGAACACTTCCCTCTTCTGGAGCCAGGATCAGTGAATGGAAACCCTAAGTGTGAAAGGAGCTTTATAAGTCATTTCCCTTGTCCCATCCCCCAGCTTCCCCTAAGGCATTTGAAGCAGAGCTCCTGACACCGGGCTTGCGGTTTTAATTGCGGGATCAGTGTCTGGCATTACTTGGCCTTTCTTCCAAATGGGTCAGTGGCCCCTTCCAGTTCCCGCTTGCTGAGAGACTGGGGTTTGGCTAATCAGTAGCCAGGACATTTGGACAAGGCTTCTCCCCCAGCCAACTTCCCTTTGCCAATCCAACGAGGCTTCTGGACAAACATTGTCCTGCAGACATGCATGCCCAACTGGTCTCCTTAGACATAGGGACAGTTGCTGAGGGAATCCTGTGGATGGAAGCCCAGGACTTGATGGTGTGACAGTGGGGAATCATTTTAAAAGAATGTGTGTGCTTGACAAGGGTGCCGTTACCCGGGAGAAGCACAGGGTTTCAGCTGCCAGTGTCAGGGTGCAGGTTTCAGCCTGGAACAAGAACTGGCTGGCTGCACGCTGTGTGTGGAGCATCTTACACGTGGAAGGCACTGTAGGCATGGTGTGGCCCCAGGGAAGTGCAGGGTCTGTCCTCCTGCCATTGTGTTTCAGAGAAATCAGCTTGCCTTGCTATCTAGTGCCAAACCATGATGCTAGGGGTGCAGCTCTCACCCCAGAGTCTCAGCTGGACCCCCTGACATCCTGAAGGACAGTGCGGGGAAACTGGTTTTATTCAAGTTGACCTTGGCAGAGATCCACGAGATCAGCTTTGTGCCCCTAAGCATTTGCTGTATCTCAGTATCACCAGTAGATTTCTGTGACCAACTCATAGAAGGAGCCTGGGGAGATATTTTGTATGCATGCTCATTCATTAACAAATAATTTAAGAAACTGGGTCAAAGATGAATCTGGGCCTGCCCTTTAGAGGTGAAGCCTTTGTGAACATGGTTATTTGTCTAAAAGGGCAGAATGGTGGTGATGGAGGAAGGGCTGAGGCCTTAGGGCATGTGGGACTGCAGGTAGAGGTCAGAGTTGAATGATCTGGCCACTTGCCATGGAAGAGGTTGGTGTCAAAGAGCCCAAAGATGAAGCAGAGACCTAGAGGTAGGCCTGGAATATAAGGTGCTAGCCAGGGCCAGGTCAACCACATTTAGCGTTTTGGACTTTCATCCTAGGTGCTGTGGTGCTGTGGAAGATTCCTTGACTGATGTGGGGAGGGTGGGAGGAAGGTTTTGGCCAGGAGGCTACTGGGAATATCTAGGTGGACAGACCTGGATCCAGGCAGGACAGTGGTTCTGTGTTTTTTTTTTTTTTTGTTTTTTTGTTTTTTTGTTTTTTTTTGGTGTTGTTGTTGTTTTCTTTTGTATTTGATACAGGGTGTCACTATGCAGCATGGACTCATAGTGATCCTCCTGTTTCAGCCTCCCTAGTGCTGGAATTACAGGCATGCACCCAGGGCAGTGGTTCTGGACACTGGTCAGCATTAGTCATAAGGCCCCTCAGTTGGAGAACCTTGTCCTTCTCTGGGGGAAGACAGCCATAGACAGGTGGCCTTGATACTGTATCACTACCTAATTTGGTTCAGTAGCCCCTCTGAGCCCTACTGTCTGCTAGCCCAAGGATGGCCAGCACATGTCACTGTGGGAAGCTGCAGGGTTCATCAGTGCCAGCACACAGATGGAGGGCTCAGCATGTGCTGGGGTCCTGCCTCTCATCTTGGCCCAGCAGGTTCACTGTAGGCCCTAATTTGTACTTTTTGTATATTTGGAGTCCATGTGATAGAATGGAAGAAGTAATTGGGTGGTGAGGTTGATCTGGGAAGAGGGGGTCTTCTAGGAGGAGACAAGGAGAGGAAAGCAGGAGCCCACCAGAGCCATCTGGGGGACCCACCTTCCTGAAGGTAGCTGTGGGCATGATACTTGTTAAGATGCTCAGCTTCCTCATCTGTAAAATGGGCTTGTGTGTGGGTGGGAAGAACACACACGGGAAGTTCTAGGCACAGGTTCTGTGCTCAGGAAGTGAGGAATGTGATCACTGTCTGTATATCCTGCCATCTGGATGCCCTCCAGGCAAGGCGGAGCCTTGCCCTACCTGGGATGTGCGTGTGGGGAGGGACCAAAGGTGACATTTGAGCTGAGTTTTAAGATGAGTGGGAGATGGGGCCAAGGAGCATTAAAGGAGCAAGTGCCCTGGTGAAGGCCCAGCTCATTGGGGAATTGTGCACTATGGCCAGAACATAGGGTGTGTTGAATGACTAAAAGACCATTGACAGCACAGATTCTTTCTATTTCCTGCCACACCCTGGGTACCCAAGTGTGAAGTCCTCAGACTGGGGACAAAGAGCAGGTCAGGGAATACCAACCTAGGAGCTAACACTACCCTGAGTATGAATCTAGTCAAGCCAGTTGCCTCTTGGAACCTCAGTTTCTTCCTCTGTTAAATGGGAAAATTAAAGTGAATGTAGGCAAGGCTTGTAGGACTCCTGAGTAATCATGTTGTGCTGGAATCTGGGCTACTTCCCTCATTCCTTGCCTCTCCACAGCAAGCCTGGACAGTGCCTGTTTTGGAGACCCTCTGATTGCATTAATGAACCTGGAGCTTTGAAAGGTTGTAATTGGGAAGCTTACAAAGCTGAGATTGGAACCCAGAGCCATCTGCTTCAAAATCACTCCCCTGCTCTGTGGCCCCCAGAACACAGACTGACCCGCTGTGCATGCTCACCTCTGCCCCCCGTCCTGTAAAAGGGTCATCATCTGCGTTGAGGGACAGACACACATGTTTGCATATACATGTTTTCCTCTACGTTTGGCGAATACTCAGGAGCATTGTGTAGCCAAGGAACGACGCTTGGGAAAATACGAGGTCCCCTGTCCTCAGGCATCCTGTAGTCAGGCATGGAAAAAAGCAACAAAATAGCTCTGCCCTAATCATGGACTTGACATTGGGCAGAATTATTGCTGTCACATGTGTTAATTGCTCAGTTCAGTGACCTTTGAAATGTTTTACAGCCTTGTTTCCAATAAGAGTAGGAGATAACGTTTCCAAAGCTTGATCTTTGGCTATTGGCATCACTGAAGTGAAAACCCACATCGTAGCGCAGTGGAGGCAGGAAAACAGCTGCAACCCAGCAGACCCTCCAAGGTGGCAGCGGGGCAGTCCCTGCGGTGGAGAGTGAGTGGGTCTGCTCCTCCAGGCTTGGACTCCGTCTCCGTGACAGAGCCATTCTTCCAGGCCCTCTCCAAGCGTTCTGCCCGTATGTATAGCCTCTTTATTTCTTTCCAAGTCCCCGTCATACTCTGCACGTCGTCAAAGCTATTTTTGTGCCCACTCTGGAGCCAGGGGGATGGAGTTGAATCCTAGTCCTGTGGCTTATGTGCTGTGTGACTTTGGTGAGCAAACCCTTCTGAGCTTGTCTGAGCTTGTTTCGTCTGTGGTGAAAGGGAATAACAAAGGACTGATCCCGCTGTGGGGAGAAAATGCAAAGAAGCCTGTGGCAGGACCTTGCTGAGTGTGCTTGCTTGTTGTCATTACCAGGATGGCTATAGTCAGGCTGTTGTTCCTGCCTGTTTTCCCCTTTGACTTTTTGCCCCAAGAAGGCAGAAGCCCAGCTACCTTCTCTCCTGTTCTCCTGACTTTAACTGGTCCGGCACTGTGCTCAGTCAGTAGCTGGGTTGTCAGC
This sequence comes from Myocastor coypus, assembly GCA_004027025.1. Lineage (NCBI taxonomy): Eukaryota > Metazoa > Chordata > Mammalia > Rodentia > Myocastoridae > Myocastor > Myocastor coypus. The sequence goes on along the minus strand of PVJA010014532.1, from coordinate 23,257 downwards.
ACATGACTCTGTGTAGTAGACGTATTCTTAGCCATGACTCTTAACAAGTAAAAGAAAGAATTCCACGTGTCAGTTAAAAAAAAAAAAAAAAAAAGGTTTGCTACTTTCCTGTTTTATGATGTGTTGGCCTGCCTTATTATTATTACTATTTTTTTTAAAGGCTGCATGGTACCCCAGTGCATGAAGGGTAACTCTTCTGGTCTCCTGTTGGTGGACAAGGAGTTGTTTCTGAGCTTCGTGTCTTGCTGCACACATGCCGTTACTGTGTCTTGCTGTACGTGCGGAGTAGATTGGAAGACAGATTCCGGAGAGTGGGATTGTTGGGCTGGAGGCTTGGGTGTGTTGATCCACCCTGCCCAGGGTGCCTGAGAATGTGTTCCACCAAGGCTGTGGAGAGAGCTATGTGTGGTGGCTCTGTCTTATTAGTGACTCTGAGATCTAGTCTCTGGACAGAAGGCAGGGAGAAAGAGAGTGCTAATAGGTTGCATAATAGTTGTGGCCTTTGGGTTTTAATCTGGTCTATAAACAGCCTGTGGTCTTGGAAAACCTGTACTCATATACATGGCAGTCCTTCTGGAAGGGGACAGCCCTTGTGTTTCTTTCTTTTTTTTTTTTTATAATTTTTTATTTTATTATTTTTTTTTCTTGTTTCAGAACCTTTGTTTATTCACTCATTTTTATGGCCGGCTCAGCCCGCCCTGAGAGTAGGGCTGGCACAGCATGAACCGTGGTCCCTGAAGCTGCTCAAGCTTTCCCAAGCAGGCACTTTAGACCACTGAACCATCCCACCGGGCCCCAGCCCTTGTGTTTCTTATGATCATGCTATGTGACAAACACCCCCCAAATAGCAGTGGCCTTTGGCATGTGTCTCATGCTCACAGGTGGGCAGGTGGCTTAGCTGATCTCGGCTGGCTTTGGCCAGCAGGCTGGGCTCCAGGCTTCTGACTGCTTTTACCCAGATGCCCAAGTTCACAAGTGTTAGCCACTCGAGGCGTGGTTTTCATGGGTGGCCAGCAGCACAGCAGGAGCTGCTGCAGGGCTTCTACGAAGTCGCTAGAAATTGAGAAGTCTCTCCTGACCTCTTTCTGGAGGCCACAGCAAGTTGCACGGCCACACTGCACATCAGCGAGCAGACCAGGTGTGCAGGCCAAGGCATACTTGCAGAGCAGCAGTAACCAGCTGGCCCCACTCATGCTGCTACTGGGGTGGGTGGCTCCTCCAGACACCTCCAGGAATAGGATGTCTGGCTAGAGGGGGCTGAGACGCAGGGACGAGGAGTGAACTCAGAGAAGGGGTTCCTGGGAGGGAGACCCGGCTTGAGCCTGTAACTTGGAATGGGCAGCTCACCCATCTCAGCCTCAGTTTCCTCATCTACAAAGCAGAGCTGTTGTGCACTTTCTGACCAGGTTGCTGGGCAGCTGGGCTGAGGCACTAGGTGAGGGGCACTGTGCCCCTCTGGGGATGCGTGCCCGGCAGGCTGATTGTCTTAGTGGTGACTTTGGTCCTGGACTTGGCTTACCATTCCCCAAGCCATGAACTTGTCTGGAGCCAGCCTGTGTTCAAACCCCAGCTGTGCCTCTTATGTGGGCCACACAACTTTGGACCAGCCTCAACTTATCTCCCTGCCTCAGTTTGTCTGTAAAATGCACATAGGGTACGCCTGCACAGTAGCAGGGAGCACTGTGACGTGGTTGGCTGAAGCAGAAGATAGGGAATGATGGCAGAAGGGGGCCTGGAGCCAGGAATCCTGCAGGGAAGCTGGAGCCTGACTCCGCAGTGCAAAGCCTAACTCCGCCCCTTACCACCTGCTCCACCCCTTACCGCCTGTGTGGCCAGGGCTGGAACCTCTCTGGGCCTGTAAAGTGCGAGGCTTAATAATCCCTGCCTCAGGAGGTTCATGAGCATTATTAAGTGCTGCTCATAGTCCCTACTGATGGATTTATAGAAGCATTAGCATGCACGCTGTTAGCATTACGCTGCTATAATTGGTCTCCGGAGTTCCAGAAAGGTTGCTTTCCTTCCTGAAACCACTAGGGCCTCAGGGGCAGTGGTGAAAAGGAAGATGTTTTTAGGGCCCTAGCTTAGCCTTTTCTCTTTCTCTGAAGCTTCCTGGAGTGCCTCTGAGGGTAAGGAATCTCAATCTGCCCCATTGTGGAAGCAGGAGCAGAGGATTTATGGGAGCCAAGATCCCAGGAGCTCTGGAGTCCCCTGGTTGCTGCTCTTAGGGGTGGGCTCAGTACTCCCTACCTCCCTTCCTTTTTCCCTCCCTCAGTGTACCATGCTGGCCACGAGGCAAACGGGATCTGCTGGGGACTAGGAGAGTCAAGTGGGGAAGCAGAGTGTAGATGGCTTGGACCTGCATGGCCTGGAGCTTGCTTCAGGCCTCAGCTTTGGCCATCTGTGCAGTGAGCCTCGGTAGGTCCTGCAAACCCTTGGAGGTGAGAGAGGACGGCCTTGGATCTGCACATGTCTTTTTCTTTTTAATGTATTTGGTACACGATCCCACTACGCAGCTCGGACTCATAGTGATCCTCCTGTCTCAGCCTCCCCAGCACTAGGATTATAAGTGTGTGCCATCATGCTGGAACTTGTTGACCAGCTCAGCGTGCCGGTGGGGGGGGGGGGGTTCCTGTGTGGTATGGGGTGCTGGGGATCGAACTCTGATCCCTGTGCTTGCCTGAGCAGGAGCTTAGCACTGTCTATGTCTTTCTGCCTTCAAAAGTTTTGGAGAGATGACAAAACTGAGAACATGATCTTAGATGTCCTAACCTAAAATAGTGAGAGTGCTGTGCTCATCTCTGTCCTCACTGTTTCCTTTGACCCTTATTTTCCCATTTTACAGGTGAGGAAGCCAAGGCTCAAGGAGGGAGTCACTTATCCAGCACCACCAAGAGTGGGGACTGTGGGTATGTGCAGCCTGACTGCAGTCCCTGGTCCTTCTCCCTGCTGCCGTCCAGCAGTCAAGCCCAGCGGGCCAGTCCTAAAGATCCTAGTGTTATGTTCCCCAGCCATGGGTCACTGCTGTGTAGCTTTGGGCAAGGGACTTTCCCTCCTTGAGCCTTAGTTCTTTTGCACACAGAAAAAGCTAAGATTTTCTTCATGGGGTCCTTGTAGGGTGGGGTGAGGTAATGATGCATAAGAGCATTTGTACAGAGAGACTCTTCCTCCCCACAAAAGCTCAGTTTAGGGTCTTAATAAGTTGTCCCGTGGTAGCCAGGCCAGCCAGAGCACGCTGCAGTCCCACTGGGAAGGCTGAGGTAGATGGACGGCAAGTTGAGGCCAGCCTGGGTCACTTAGGGAGACTGTCTCGAGATAAAGGTGGAGGAGAATGTCGGTCGGTGGTGGAATGCTTGTCAAGTACTTGCAGGACCCTGGGTTTGACCCTGATGGTAGAAATAATCCCAGGGCCTGGCCAGATAGCTCAGTGGATGAAAGTTCCTGCTCAGGCAGATGCAGGGACTGTGTTTGATCCCTGGTGTGCTCTGCCACCCCCCCCCCCCAGGGCACACTGAGGCTTGGCATGGTGGCACACCAGTAATCCCAGTGGTTGGGAGGCTGAAAACAGGAGGATCACTGGGGTCTGTGTAGTGAGACCCTGAAGACCCTATACTAAACACATTTTAGAAAGAAAGAATCCCCAGCCCTGAAGCACACTAGAAAACGTCCTTGCTTGCAGTAGTAGCAGAAATCATAATAGCAGCAATGATAAGTACTAATTCAGCATGGACTAACAGCTTCTCCTGGTCTAGTTCCTCTCCTGTAGGTTTGGTGCCTTATTTTGTTGAATCCTTGTGACACCTGCAAAGACAGGTATTAGCCTTTTCCCACTTTACAGATGAGGAAACTGAGGTTTGCAGGGTTCGGCTCTGCCCAGCAGCTGGCAAGTGGCAGTCGGGAGAGGGCCTTTGGCAGGGTGCAGCCTGCAGGAGAGACGCTGTCCTTTCAGAGGCTCCAGGTCAGGGCTGTGGCTCCCCCTTCCTCCCTCAGGCTTTGTTGATGTTTCCTCTCCTTTTTGTTTCCTTTTGCTTTGTTTGTGACCCAAGTGCTTTCTGAGGACCTTCCTGTTTACCTGTGGCCTAGAGGCTGTCTGGGAAGGAAGCACAGGTGTAAGTAGCTCCTCTGAGTAGCTCCTCGGGCAGAAGAGGGGCTGGCAGGATGCTGGGTCCACCGAGGTCACCGCCCTGCCTGTCTGGACACAAAGCCCGGCCTTGGCAGGCGCTGCACTCAGCGTGTCCCGGTTGCTGGGCAGAGCTGGGAGTGATGGTGTGGCGGAGCTCCTCCGGCCCTGCGCCTGGAACGATGCCCACGTCTCCTTTTCACTCTAAGTCTTGGCAGTGAGACCCTGTTCTCTTGTCTTTTGTTTATTTGCTTATTTATTTAGTTAGTGTTCCTTGAGACAAGTTCTTGCTCTGCAGCTCAGGTTGGCCTTGAACTCACTGGTATAGACCAGGCTGGGCTTCATTTTCCTGCCAGTGATTTGCCTGCTTCAGCCTTCTAAATGCTAGCATTCCAGGTGTGTGCCACCAGTCCCAGCTCTTGTCTTTGTTTCTAGAACTGATTACCTGCTGCTAGGGACTGAGAAGTGGTCCTAGACCACAGAAGCAGATTTAAATGTGTTGTTCAAAAATTCTGAGTCAGGAGTCAAGCCTCCTGAACTCTAGTATTGGTAATTTTTTTTGTTTGTTTGTTTTTTTTAAACAGGATAGGGGAAACAATGTACATAGATCCCAGAGCCGCTTGCTCTTGCTATAGCTGCTGGAAGACTCAAAATTAGCCCTTTTAAAAGGCAAGCCCTTGAAAAATCAGAATTTGCCAGTGGTGTGCTGGGTGCCAAGTCCCCTGCTAAGGAGGTGTTGGTTGAATCTTACTGTCACATCCTCAGAATGACTCAGGCAGTTGCTATTCTAAACCTGCTCACAGTCAAGGAAATCGAGGCTCAGGCAGGCCTGAACCCTTCTCAGTGTTGGCAGCCTGGCTGAGGGCGGGTTCGCCCGTTAGCACAGTGACCCCCAGAAGTTCAGCACAGTGGGCCCTTCCTTGCAGGACAGTTGGTCTTTTTCATCTTTGCTAAGCACCTATGGTGTCCCAGGGCCTGGGCTAGGGCACTGCCCCCAGGGAAGAGAGAAGTAAGGGACAGAGAACAGCTTCTCCAGGGCTGGAGGGGACACCCAGGGTCCTACCTTCCCTGGGCCTTAGGACAATGTCGTTTGCCCTGAAGTGATTGAGGCTTTGGTTCCGCTGGGATCCTGCACACTCCTTGGGTACCACCCACCCCCAGAGGTGCCTGGTGACTGTCAGATCTCAGTCTTAATCGGATCCTCTCTTTCTGTAATTCATCAGAGAGGAGTGCTGGGGTGGAGGGAGCTGGCTGAAGCTGAGGGGAATGTTAGGAATGTCCTGAATGTTGGCTGCCCCAGTGCAGCCAAGGGGGCCATCTTCTCTGCCTGTAGTTGATGTCAGCCACCATCCACAGGGGCTCTCCAGGTTCTGCCTAGTCCCTGCCCTAGGCCTGAGTCACCGTGGGGCAGTGGATTGCAGCGGCAGCTTGTTGTGAAAGCTGTCACCCAGTTATGGAGCCCCACTTTTGGGGGAGCAGGGTCTGGCTCCGTTTTCTCAGTGTCTACACCTGTAGTATGGGGTGTTGGTGTCGGTGAGCCTGGCTTGGATCTCACAGGAGACCATAGGGGTACACATTGGGGTACAGGGAGAGTGAGTGACTGCACTGTGGTGTTAGGGTGGGTGGAGATGTCAGGTAAAGCCCCCACTGTGTGTAAGGGCCCCACATCCCTCCTTTAGGTTTTGCTGTCTGATCCTTTAGTGGGACCTGGTCTTCCTGCAGGTGGCAGCACCCACGATTCTAGTTTCATTTCCCGAAGCTGTCACTCTTCTGCCCTTTTTATCCCGATTATGCAGTGATGCCTTTCATCCTTGGACACAGATGAATGAAGAGTAGGTAAGTCCCTGGCGGGCCCAGGTTCTAAAGATTACCGGTGTCGGCGTGCTGGGCCCTGGTTTCTGATCTTGCCCTCAGCCCGCTCATCTGGACATAGCCACTTGGAGATGGCAGCTCTGATCTTGGGGGACAGGATGCGGGCTTGGTTCTCAGTCAGCTTGCATGGCAGCTCTGGGCCTGTAACCGCTGAGTGGCGTGGGCTTGGGGAGGTCACCTTCTCCCTCTGAGCCTTGATTTCTCCTCTGTGGAATGAGGTCGCCACAACGGGTGCCCAGGTGCTGCTGGCTGGCTCCCAGCGTGCACGTGTGCATTCTTGTTTTGAGACGATCCTCTTCAGGATGCTGTAATCCACAACTGATGCAGGAAGGAAAACTGATCTGGGGTGGACGACCTCCAATAGGGAAGCTCCAAATGATATAGGGAAAATTGATCTCCCAACCTGAAAAGTACCTGGGACAAGTTCGTGTTCTCTAAAACTGAAGAATGAATTTTAGAAACAAACGAAGGTAATGAGCAGAACATATTTATTGAGGGAAAGAAAGCTCTTGTCCAAGAGAGGGACAGGAGTGGGGTTCCTGAGTTGAGTGGGTGTCCCCTGGAAGCTGTCTCTTCCAGGGACTTTTATAGTGTAAAACCATGTGGTGGGGCGGGTCTAAGGTGGAAACCATAGAAACTCGCTTAGGTGGGCATGAGGTGGAACAAAGCTATAGAAACTCGCTTAGGTGGGCATGAGGTGGAACAAAGCTATAGTCAACCAATGATGTTATAAGCATCACTGCTCAGGTAAAATTGATTCAAGCCATTACCAGATAGGGAAGGGAGTCATGTGACAAGTAGGCATGAATAGTAACAGGGTCTCTTCCTGTGGGGGTTGAGGTACTGACTCATTTAGGCTCTTTCAAAGTGATTGGTACCTATTTAGAATATCAATCTCTGATGAGCATTCCTAGGGAAGTATATGGCTACTTTTGTTTCTTCTTTTGTCTTGAGGTCTGGTCCACAGCAAGGGTGTCTGCCTCTTTTGTACCTTGTCTTCCATCTGGTCTTCTTGAGGGCCTGGCCCTGACTGACTGCCTATAATATTTCTAATTCAGCCGCCCACAATACAACCATCTGGCTGGCCTGCAGGCAAGAAGTGGGGGACCCACAGACCACCTTGGGGTGCACCCAGTGCTGTTTTCTTTAGCTCCTGGGTGGGGGCTGGTTAAAGCAGGCCTGGCCCAGGGAGTGTGGCCCACACCAAGCATACGGGATGCCTTCACCAGCCGATCTTGATCGCTATCATCCAGGGAGGCTTCCTGTCCTGCTGAGGCCTGGGTGTCGGCCAAGCTCAAGCCCTTGGTCCCAGAGGGCTGAATAAGATGAACTTGTGGAGAATCGTTCTTCTGCCTCCTCTCAGCAGTGGGTTCTGTAGGAGAGGCTTGGTGACATGGGAAGAGGGAGAGAGTTAGCTGGCCCCCTCCAAGAAGGTCTGGAAACTAGAGTCCTCTAGATACCCATGGGGACTTGGAAGTTCCGAGACATGAAAGGGTTTGGGGAGCCGTAGGCAGGGTGGGTGACGGAGCACGATTCTCAGAAGTGTTGGGGACATCGGAAGGGCAAAGATGCCCCTTCCTTTTACTTGCTCTGTGATACTGGATGAATTAAATGCACGGCCTGGTTCATCCTAGCTGCCTTCTGTGTGAGATGGGGCTGAGGTGCCGCACCACACCGGGTCAGTGCTGCCTTCCCCTCCTCTTCCCCCACTTCCTCTTCTTCCTCTTCCTCCACTGCTGCATTTACAGCAGCAGTAGCACAGGGGCTGACCCTGTGCTCAGGGCTTGCTGCCCAACATCGCATTAATCCTTCTAATCAATCCTAGTCCCGGTTATTAATGTCACTATCTAGCAGCCTGATTCCGCATTGCTTGGGGTTGGTTGAACTGTGGCACCCTTCTTGGAATGCGTGATAGACATGCAAGGGAGGGGACCTATTAGGCAGGCAGGCATTACAATTATTATTTTCACTGTGGGGTCCGGAGCCGTGTGTACAAGTACAGCTCTCTCCCCAGCCCAACATTTGTAGTTTGAAGCATCTGTCCAGAATGGATTGTGAGCCTTCTGGGTCTGGTCTTGATTCTTTCCCCTGGGTAACAGCCAGTGCAGTGCCAGGAAAGGTTATCCTCCTAATAGTCCCCCAGGCCTTGTTCTTCCATTTCAACTGCTTTAAGAGTGGATGCAAAATCTTGGGGTACAGCTGGGATCCTCCAGAGTGAATGTTCTATCCACAACATCCTCAGTATCTCTTATGGTTGGGGCTGACCCATGGGGCTCTGCTATGGGGTATGGGGCTGAATTGGCATCGCTGTAGCAGAGTTTTGAGGGGTGGATGGTGGAGAAAGGAGTTTAGCTTCTTATGAGCAGAGAGCTAGGAGAGAACTGTGTGCTGCGGTGGGGGCTGTGGCCTGGTCTCTCCTGGGATGCTCTGGAAGCTGCACCTGCCGCTGTGTGTGTGTGTGTGTGTGTGTGTGTGTGTGTGTGTGTGTGTGTGTGTGTCAGACTCTTTCCCCCACTTCCAAAGGAGCACAGCTTCTGGAGTGTGGTTGGCATGAGGGTGGCATAGGGTAGGTGCCTGGGAAGGACAAGCCAGGGTCCCAGTTGGTTGCTGGATTTTCCTTTCTCCATGTGGGATTTTGAAGTCCAAGATCACGGTAGACTGTGATGTAAAATTTTAAATAAAACTTGAGTAAAAGCTTTAAGAAAAGGCTTTGGGTGGTTCTTTTGTAAATATTTATTTATTTATTTGTTAGTTTGTTTATTTTTCTTGTTTCAGAACTTTTGTTTGTTTATTTATTTTTATGACCAGCTCAGCCTGCCCTGAGGGCAGGGCTGGCGCAGCATGTGGTGCCGGGGATCAAACCGTGGTCCCTGCAGCTGCCTAAGCTTTCCTAAGCAGGTGCTTTAGACCACTGAGCCATCCTGCCAAGCCCATAACACCAGGGTTTTTATTTATTTATTTATTTATTTATTTATTTATTTATTCTGGGACCAGGGCTTGAACTCAGGCCCTTGCACTTGCCAGGCAAGTGCTTATTCTGCTGAGCTATTTCCCAGCCCTTGGGTGGTTCTTAATAGAAAAATAATCATTGAGGTAGATCATGGTGGAACAGAAAGAGAAGAAAAAAATGATCCCAAAAGTTAGCACCAGATTCTGTGGTGCTTAACAGCTAAAATAACAAACACCGCGAGCGTTTATGGAGCATTTGCCACGTGCGTCGTTTATGATTTGTCTCACCACACCCGGTCAGAACACAGTGCCCATGAGAGGTCAGATGCGGGACCCAGTGACCACGAAGATGGGTTCAGCCTGGGATGGTCTGCTCACTCTGGTTCTTCCACCTGCCATCCACCTCCCTTCCCATTCATTCTTCCAACATGTCATTCATCTTTCCAACCGAGCACCCACCCACCTGTCTACACTATATATATATCTGTAGTTTCCTGCATGCATCCACTGCCCCCTCTCTCTGAACACCTGCCCTGTCTTCCTTCGAGTTATCCACTCATCCACCCATCCATCCACTCACTCATCCATCGCCCATCCACACATCCACCCAGTGTTACCTAAGTGCATCCTCTGTGCCAGGCACTGTTCTAGGCACTGAGGAGCCAGCGGAGCTCAGAGAGAAGCAGGTGCACAGCCCATTCATAAATTGCAAGGCTTTACATGAGATTTAAGGAGGATAGTGACAGTGAAAGAGGGCGGTGGGAAAGAGGGGTGTCTGTTTTAGACAGGGAGGGGGTTGGATAGGTCACTCACTGGCTGAGCATGTTCTTGTGCAAGCCTCGGGGTTCCAACCTGAGCACCACAAAGAGAAAAAAATGCTAGAGAAGGGCATTTTGGAGAGGTCACTTTTGTGCTGAGACCCGAAGGTCGTAACGGAGCTATTTGAAGAACCTGGGGGAGAGTGTTTGGGGCAGGCACAAAGGCCCAGAACAGAGGCAGGCTGAGCGGTGGAAGATCGGAGGAGCAAAGGCAGCAGCAAGGTGGGAGAGAGCAGGAGGACGTCCAGGGCCTTGTGGCTCAGTGCAGGGCAGTGTGAGGCTTATGGGAAGTGCAGTGGCCTTCAGTGGCAGGACCTAATTGTGTCATTACCATTAATCCTGCCTCAGGCTTATTTGTACAAAGAGCACAGGAGTACACCAGCCCCTCACAAATGGCACCCCAGGGGTCACACCACTCCTTCTGTTTTTAAATCAGCAGATAAGAGGCTTTTACTGTGGAGCCTTTACGGGAGCCTGGGCACCTTTGGGAGGCTGGGCTGGAGCACAAGCTGGAGCCTGGGCCTTGGATGGAACCTGGGCCTTTGGCTGGCAAGGCCTGCAACCCTTGGCAATGTGAGCACGGATATCCTTCCCAAGCTTTGGAGTAGGCAATATAGGCAAGTTGAGCGAGCCTGCGGTTTACTCTCTTTGGGATGATCTTGGGCTTGACCTCCTTGGGCTTGACGAGGGCCTTGATAGCCTCGGCGCATGCACTCATGGCCTTGGCATTGTTTGCCTGCATCTTCGTGAAGCCCTTCTTATTGTGCTTCTTGGCAAAATGCCTGTTCCTGAGGAACTTGGGATCTACCCCCTTCAGAGATTCATATCTTTGTGACTGAGGTTTCTTGATGCCATTTCTGTGCCATTTTCGGGACTGGTTGTGCATAGTGTGGTGTTTAGACTTGGCCATAGCTGACCTATAAACCGCAGCTGCAGGACCTAGTTTAGGTGTTAAGCAGATCTTTCTTGAAAGCCAAGGACAGGTGTGGAAGCCTGGAAGGCAGCAAGGAGGTGGCATTTATGTCAGTGGGAAGGGCATGGGGTGGAGGGTACTGCCCCCAGCCCTGTCATTCATGTCCTGGGCCTCTCAGTAGACACCAGATTGCATTCATACAGCTCTGTATGTCTTTGCCTCTATAAAATCTGTGTGCCTTGGGAGACTATGAGCTCCCAGGGACAGGCTTCCTCCTGCTCACGCTGTGTCTCTGGCAACGTGCTGGTGCACAGTAGGTATGTCTGGCGCATAGTAGGTGTGCTCCATAAATACTTGTTGAGCAACTGCTGCCCAGTAAGTTCCAAAGAAAATGTAGGAGAAAACTAAAGGAGAACCGGTACTGGTGATGGACTGACAGTGACCGTGGGTAGCCAGGGCTGACCATGCTCTGCCAACCTCCTGCTGCCCTTTGCCCGCCAGCTGGGTGGTACTGCAATGGTGCTTCCAGCCCAGGGACGCCCTGTTGCCTGGCTAAATATGAGGCTCTGCTCCTGTTCTGGAAGAGATTTATCAGTGGGACTTAGGGCGGGGCGGGCGGGGGACTCTGGCAGAGGCTGCAAGTGGGACGCCATGCACTTGTGCACTGGCCTCTGACTTCAGTCCCAATCCCTGGGGCCTTGGACAGGTTCTTCCTCCTCACAAAGCTGTTGTCTGCAAAGGGATGGTGGTGAGGGACGTCAGGGTCCTCATTTCCTGATCCCCCAAATGTTCCAGATACCATCTCCCTAGCTGAGTTCTCATGGTGAGCTAGAAGCTACTCCTGAAAAAAGCCAAAGTCCAGAGAGGACATCACCGCTCATAGTCAGGCAGCTCTGAGTGTGGAGCTGGGATCTGAACCTGTATGAGCTCAGCATTTCCCAAGTGCCAGTCACTGTGGTACAACTTTGAAGGACTTTCATATTTGTGAGGCAATGGGACTGTTTTTCAGTTGATGTTTTTCTTGGAACTTGTCTCTTTTAAGTGATAGTTTAATTGAGATATAACTCACCATCCAATTCACTTGTTTAGAGTGTATAATTCAGTGGTGTCTGACATAATCATAGATGGGGTAACTATCACTAGGATCAGTCTCACATTTTTATGGCTGCAGAAATAAATTCCGCCCCGTTAGAAGTTGTTTCTATTTTTTTCCTTCAACTTCCCTGGCCCTAAATAACTACTAATCTACTTCCTGTCATTTTTTTTTTTTTTTTTTTTAATGGGACCATGGTTCAAACTCACAACCTTGCACTTGCCAAGCAGGCACTTGTGCCACAGAGCTGTTTCCCTAGCCCCTCTACTTCCTGTCTTTACAGCTTTGTCTGTCCATTTTGGCTGTTTTGCCTAAGGAGAATCACACAGCATATGACTGACGTCTTTCATTTAATAGAACCTTTCCAAAGTTCATCCCCATGGTAACATGTAGGATTGTTTCATTCCTTTTTTATGGCCGAGTACTGTTCCCTTTTATAGCTATACCACACTTTGATTTTGGATTTTTACCTCCCTCCCTCCCTCCCTCCCTCTCTCCCTCACTCCCTCCCTCCCAACTCTGTCTCTGTCTCTGTCTCTATCTCTGTGCTCTTTTGTGGTGCTAGGATCAAACCCAGAGTCATATGCATGCTTGGCAAAGGTTCGACCACTGAGCTATGTCTCAGCCCTTTAATTCACTTTTTTAAAGCTTAAAAACATTTTAAAAGGTATTTTATGGGTCAGTTATATTTGATCTCATTCATGTGGAAATCTTGTGCTTGGGCACATTCGTCAGGGTGTGCCATGGTGCCCACCCGAGCTCCCTGTGCTAACCCCCTCTTGTGGGGCTAGTCCTGGCTGCTGCAGCTTTGTCCTGTGCCTGCTTGGTTGTTATCTCTTGAGTTTATACAGCATCCTGCCTCTCTGCCCTGTGGATGAGAAAAGCACATTCCTGTTGCCCTTTTAGCCTGTGACTCTGCTGTGGCAGTCAGCTTGGCCCAGTGTTTACTGCCTCACAAATGTGTCCATCCCTTGACCAGCCTGAAATATGACATTGTCGATTGTGTGCGTCACTTATGGGGCACATGTGACTTCAGGGTGCTTGCCAGACAGGCCGCATTGGTCCCCTTCTCCAGGTAGGGAAACTGAGCCTTGGCGCAGGAGGAGACTGCCTGGGAAACAGCTAGGCAGGCTAGGACCAGGATCCAAGCTTCCTGCTCATTCCCCTTTGCCTCCTTGGGTCCCTTTGCCCTCGGCAGGACCTCTGCTGACTCCCTACAGGGCCTGTGGCGTCTTTGTGGAGTGGCAGAGATGGGCTTCCTGTGTCTCCACCCTTCCCTCCATTCAGTGTGGGTTTCCCGCATGGCCAAAGTTTGAGCACTTGCCAGGCAGCTACTAGGGTGGCTGGGGCCCCGGCAAGTTCATGAGTCTCTGGTTTCTAGGGCCTCAGACAACCCACTCCTCTCCCTGCCCACCCAGAGCCCGCCACACCAGGCTCTTGGGCTTCTGTGGCTGGGAACATGGAGTCAGGTCCAGGTCCCCAAGGTGGCTGCTGCACATCTCTGCAATTCCCCATTTCTGGAGTGAGACGACAAAGTCCCCAGGAGTGGGCACTGGATGCCGGCCCTGCCTAGGCCACTGGACTCTGGTGCCTCTGTTTTGGAAGCCTTCCTTTTCAGCAAGGCAACCAAAAGCTTGGGCAGCATGCGGTGCTTGCTCAGGGTCATACCCAGCAGGAGCCAATTGGGGAGGAGGTGTCAGGATCCTTGCTTCCTGCTTCCTGTTTCCCCCAGATCCTTCTGCCTGGGCCCCCATATTGGAGGGACTGTTGGCTCTGTCCCTCTTTCTGCAGTATGAGCTCTGGAGGAGCATGAGTGTCCACTGGTCATCTGCCAGGCCAAGAGCATTCTCCTGGTGGTTCAGGGAGCCCATCCACACACACTGGCATGGAGATGTTCTTGGCATCTAGCACTGTATTGGGCAAGGGCATGGGTTTGTGCCCCTTTACCCTCAGCTCAGCCTATGGGGCAGCTGCCTCTGGAGAACACCAGGCTTTGCAGAAATGCTGCCCACCACATGTCTGGGCTGTAATGCAGAGGTGAAGACAGCAGCCTTTCAAGGACCCTGCTAGCATGGTTTGTGACTGGACCCTCTGGTGTCCCGGCACAGTGAGGATGTCAGAGCACACAGAGTGATGGACCTGAGCCCCAGTCTTGCCACTGGTCAAGCTCTGTCACCTGCCATTTCAGTTTTCTGATCTGCAGGCTGAGGGTGATAATGGTGCCTGCCTCAGGGGTCCTTTTCAGGTCTGCATGTGCAGCAGGTGCTCAGTAGATGACGGTGTTCATCACAGGAGAAGACAGCAAGGCAGTAAGATCCTGGGTCCGATAAGTATTGGTTCAAGTCCGTGGCCTCTCCACTTGCTGGCTGTGTGACTCTCAGAAGGCTGAGCATTCAGCCTCAGTTTCCCGGTCTGCACCAGGAATGGCACTAGAGCCACTGCACAGAGCTGTTGAGAGCTGTGGCCCACAGAGGTCTTAGCCCAGACCCAGGACTGTGACTGACAGCCGTTGTGACTCCTATTACCATAATGATAACATCATGAAGGTGTCTGTGCGCCGGCCTCAAACACCCTGTGTTTATAGCATTGGAGTTGGGTTTCTCTGTACAAGTCAGTACAGCACAGGCAGGGGGTGGACGCTGTGACTGCTGGGGGGTCAGGGACAATGCCATTTCCTGCCCCTCCAATTCTGCAGTAAATCAGGAGGATGCCCAGACCAGGAGCCTGGCAGGAGGAGGGTCGTGGTTTCCCTGGGCCTGTAGGTCACCCCTGACCTCCGGTCACAGGGCAGCGCCTCCACACCCCATGCCGACAGTTGTGGTAGGGTTTGGGCTTCAGGTGTGCAGACAGGCTGGGGCCAAGGAGCAGGAGCCTTGGCATGTATCACCCTCTGTCCACTGAGGCCAGGCTTGGCAGGAACATTTTGTGCACTGTCAGATTGGCTTTTGTCCTCACCAAGTTTCATTTCTCAGCTTCCCCCAGGAAACACCATAGTCTTTCTTACTCCCGAATGCTACCTGCTGCTACGCTACCCAGACCATAAGCCTCCAAGTGCCCCACACGCACAGAATCTTCATGTGGGTATCCTTCAAAACCTCAGTACCCCCCTGGGCTGTGGACTTGGGAGTAATAGGAACCCTCCTACTGTCATACAGTTTACATGTATAAAAGCCCTTCGTGGGGAGATGGGCATCCTACCACCTGTTAATCCAAAAAGACCTCTCAAGGCAGATGTTACTATTTCTATACCAATTTCACAGACAGGGAGACTGAAGTGAGAGAAGCAAAGTCACTCAGAGGCTATCTGTATAGTTTGTACAACTGGTGTTTGAGCCCACACAGCTGGGGCCCAAGCTGTGCCCTGGGGCCTAACCTTTTTAATTGTCCTGAAATACATATGACCACCTACCATCATAACCATTTTAAAGCACACAGTTGAGTACAGTCATATTGTGCACCTGTCTGCACCATCCAGTTTCTCGAACTCTTTCCATCTTCACAAAGTAAAACCCCACTCCTGGTAACAACTCCCACTCCTAGTTCCTGGTGCCAACCATTCCACTCTCTGTCCCTAGGAATCTGGCTACTCTCAGGAGCTCCTGTAGGCCGAATCCTAGCACATTTGTCCTGTGGTGACCAGCTTGTTTTACTTAGCATAACATCCTCTAGATCCATCTGCGATATTTGTTTTTGTTTGTTTGTGGTACTGGAGATTGAACTCAGGATCTTTGCCCTGCGCTACATCCCTAGCTCTTTTTTAGTTTTTCATTTTGAGACAGGATCTTCCTAAATGGCCCAGGCTGAGCTCATACTTGCAGTCCTCCTGCCTCAGCCTCCCAGAGTCTTGGGATTATAAACGTGGCAGGGCCACGCCGGGTGGGTTCATCTGGGTTGCAGTGTGGCTCAGAGTATCTTCTTCATTAAGGCTAGATCACATCCCCCTTGGGTGGGAATGCATTTCTTTTGTCCCTGGAACCACTGATGGACACTGGGGTTGTTGCCTGTTTTTGGTCTGTTGTGAACAACACGGCAGTGAGTGTGGTGTGCAAGTGTGGAAGCAACAGTCCAGACTTGGGATGTGGTTCTTAGTTCCTGGTGTTCAGAAACATCCCCTGGGAGCCTCTGCAAGATCCTTGTGCTGAAATGATACCTCAAGACCCAGACACCCACGGTCTGAGCAGGGCTGAGAATCCGTATTCACTGAGAAAACTGGCTAGACACAGTGATACCTGTCTGTAATCCTAGTTATTCAGGAGGCTGAGACAGGAAGACTGTAAGCTTAAGGCCAGCTGGGGTTATTTAGCAAGATCTTGTCTCAGAGTAAAATGTTAAAAGAAGAGGACTGGGGGTATAGTTCAGAGTTCCCTGTATTCAATGTCCAAGGAAACAGAGAGAGAGAGAGAGAGACAAAGACAGAGACAGAGAGACAGACAGTGACACAAAGACACAGACATAGAGAGAGAGGAAAGAGGAGGAAAAGAAGGAAGAGGAAGAAAAGGAAGAATGAGGAGGGGAAAGGAAGACTCCTCAGGGTTTGTGAGGCTCAGCCTCACATGCTGACCCCGGCTCCGTTAGCTCAGGCATGTGTGTGTCCACTGCCCATGTGACCCTGTGCCTTGTGTACCTCTTGTGTTTTGATTTGTCTTGGCTTTTAGTCGCCTCATCCCTCTGTACTCCATCCCTTTTCTGTGGGTTGAGCTGGCCACACTGGCCACAGCAGAAGGTAACTTTAAAACTATCAACAGAGGAGCCCAACAAGTATTCTCGGGTTTCCCCAAAGTAAAAACTACTTTTGCTGTGAGGTTTGAGCTGGAGGAAGCCTTGCTCATCTTGCTTGTAGTGGGAGCAGCAAGACTTGCCCAAGAGTGGGAAGCAGGCCAGCGCCACGTGGGGACTTCTCTGCCTAGTCGGTGGGCTCTAACAACCTTGCGCCCTCCTCCTCCACAGTCCGCAGCCCAGACCCGGAGCCCAGTCTGGCTGGGGGAGGGAAGGTAGGAGGCAGGGGGCTGGCACCCACCCTGCAGGTGTTGGGGGAGCCCAGCTCCTGGGCATCCCTCCCTCCACAGCAGCCCCAAACCCTCAGGAGGAAGGATAAGGCTTCTGTCCCAGGGTGGCTAAGCTCAACATGGAGCCAGGGGCACAGGCTGGGCAGCGGGAGGAGTCAGCAGGTGGCGGGAGTTCTCCTGCAGCACCAGGTCCTCTCCGGTGCCTGTCAATATCTGGGCTCATTAGGTCTCTGGCATGGAGGGCAGTGGCTTGGTTCCTGGTCCCCCTGCCTGCTGTGTGACTGGGGATGAGTCCCTTGACTTCTCTGGGCTTCCAGAAGGCTGTGAAGCCACACTCAGCTACTTGCTTCTGAGGACAAGCAGAAGACTGAGGTCGCGTTTCTGTCATGTTCTGGGCTGGAAGCGTAGGCAGACACAGAGATGAGCAAGAGAGCAGTGCGTGTCCAGGAAGCCTCCCAGGTGGGGCTTAGCCCAGCGCTTGGCCATAACAGCAGCCACTTCTGGGGTGGCTGAAAGCAACCCAGGCCGGTGGCTGGAGGTGGCCATGCTGCCTCTCCAGTGTGGGACAGGGAAGCCCTTCCTCTCGTGTTCTGGCTCTTGGTGGCTCCAGTTGCCAGTATCTTGGCCATGGCTGTAGGTCTATCCTCTGCTTTTCTCGTAGGGGCCCTGAGCACTGCAGGTCCACCCGAATCCAGTGTGATCTCTTTAAACCCCGTTTGCAGTGACCCTGTTTCAGACGAGGGCAGATGCTGACATTTTAGGTGGATAGGCTTTTAGGGGTGCTACTGTGTAATCCACCACCCTGAGGAAGAGTGAGAGGAGCTGAGTCCTAGAGGCTGTGTGCGGTGGGGCTGGGCGGGAGTCGCTCTGGGCGGAGGGGGCAGCCTGTGTGCAGGTTCTGGGACAGAAGAGGATCGAGTAGAGGGGTTGGCAGCAAATAGTGGGGCTGGCAGCGACAGAGGGGTCGGCTTCAGGCCTGGGGGTCTGGTGGTTAAGCAGGGCCATGAAGTGATTGGTTTCCCTTTGGGAGAAAGTTCATTTGAACTGGGATGGGGTGTGACAGCAACTCTTGAGTCCCTTCCTTAAGGTTTTCCCCAAACAGGCTTACATCCCTCTAGTGTTTTAATCCTCAAGCCCGCTGCAGAGGGCTAGGGCAGAAGTGTGATCCCTTGAGGAAAGAGAGGCCCAGAGAGGGTTAGCAGTTTTTCCAGGATCCCAAAGCTGGGATGGAGATCTTGGGCATGTTCTCCAGGCTTGGAGGTCAGTGAAAGTCCATCCTCCTCAAGACGGCCACGATTCCACTCAGAGTGCACCAGGACGATGGGCCTTGATCTTTGCTGTGGTATTTGCCTAGCTACAAGAGGCCTAACTGCTGGCCAAGGGAAGCAGCCTCCACCATATGAGTGAGTGTGATTAATGTCCTTATCTGTGTGAGGTTCTGGGAATTCCCCGATTCAGATCAAAGCTCCAGAAGAACAGAAGGGCCCACAGAGAGCTGTGACCTTTGACCTGTCCACTGAGCATTTTCCAGGGTCTCTGTGCAATCCTGGCCCCAGGGCTGAGGCCTTGGCAGGGTGACCAGGGTGGCCGCAGAGCTCTGTAGCTGCTAAGCATACCTCTGGATGTATGTTCCCATGGCAGAGAACTTTCTTCTGTGGGGAGGCAGAAACCCATGGGGACTGAGAGGCAGTACTCCGGTGGGAACAGAACCACCTCACTGGGACAGAAGACATCCGCAAGGCTGGAGCAGCCTTTGCGCCACACGAAAGAGGCTCCAGCATCCATCTCTTCCCCCAGGTACTGGGGGAAGCCCCTGTCCTCAGAGCCTGGTCTGTGTGCTGGATCTCAAAGTCCCATGGTCACAAAAGGCCCTTATTTCCTGCTCAGCCTCTTTGTATTCAATTCCTGCCTTGTCTCTGTACCTACTGAGAGAGGGAGCCAGGCCAAGGAGGGGCTGGGCTGCTGCCCCACCACTGTCCTCTCCCTCAGTGCAGTCCCCTTCCCTGGAGGACTTCTCTCCATTTGTTCCAGGAGGCTTGGGGTGGGGGCCTCCTGGAGGGAGCCGAGCAATGACTGCTGCCCCTGGCTGCCCGACAGGGCTGAGGCCCCTCATCACGCAGCTGTGTGTCATTGGGCGGTGGCCCAAACCTGAGGAAAATTTGGTCCAAGATCTGAGCGCTGGTTTCCTTCCTCTGCAGAGGAAGGGCTCTGTGTGGAATGAATCATGTCCTCTAACAGAGTTCTGAGCCTATAGATGGGCAAGGCCAGGCTGGCGCAGTGGTGGGAGGGGTGCTGGGCTTGAGGCTGTTGGATGGGTTTGGGCCCCCGCAATAAGACTTGGAATGGCACTGAGGGATGGCACTTGTGCTGTCCATTGTAGTTCTTTCTCTTGCACATTTTCTCACATATTTTCTCCATACTGTCCAGAGCGGCCACCACAGCAGCTCTGCTGGACCCTGAAACAGTTTCTTTTGTTCACGTGAGCTGTGTGACTTTCGACTCTAGACTCTTCATCCATCCCCCTGTGGCTGTGTCCCTAACACTTAGAGCAGTGCCCAGGCCTTGTCAGATGTCCCTCTGGGGCCTGCTGGGTCAGGGCGGGGCCCTTGCTCTGCCTCCTGCTGTCTGGAACTCCGCATACTCACCATGGGAGCTGGGGAGCTGGTGGACTTTGGGAGGGAAGGTTTGAGACTGCTGGGCCCCAGGCGTTCAGGGCTGGTCAGGGCTCTGGGGTAAGTACAGGCCAGGGAGGAGTGTGGGAGGCGGGCTGACCCTGAGCCGCAGGAAAGGGAGGGTCCTGGGTGGGGAAGAAACTATTTGGGCCGAGTTCCCAAAGCTTAGCAAGAGTTTAAGAGCTGCTTCCCTGCTGCTGCTGCTGCCTTGGCTGCTGCTGTTGGAGAAAACACACAGTATTGTCTTAGCGCCAGGGTCGGTACTGGGAGGGTACGTGGGACCTCTGCCAAAGGGGCTCTTGTTTATTTAAGACTTGAACCAAAAAAAAAAAAAAAAAAAAAAAAAAAAGAAAGAAAGAAAAAAGGAAAATAAAGGGCTGTCCTCTTAAAACCCCAGTTCTAGAAGCTTCCTTAAGTTCTGGGGACCAGGGCAGAGGATGGCAGGCCGTTTCTCTGCATCTCTGTCAACACATTTTTAAAACAATTTTTAAAAGAACATTATGCACACCGAAAGGTAGGAAGAAATGTCGCCCGGGAGCCCCCATCACTGGGCCAGTGTTGGTGCTTTGGCAGGGTGACCTGTGTCCTGAGGGTGCATTTGTTTTCTGTCTCCATGGACTGTGTGCTGGCTACTATTCTGCGTCTGCCAAGGCCCCGGATGTGTACAGTGCCTCAGCTTCCTCTCCTCTCTTAGCACCTACCACCAGCCTGCTCGTAGGCTTCACCTGGGACAGCTGCAGAGAACTGCTAGGCAGCCGAATGTTGGTCTTGTGCAGCCAGCCCCCTGCCACGGGATGTACAGGCGAGTCCACGCTTCTCTGTCTGTCTCCCTAGCCTCTGGCCCCGGCTTTCTGTTCTAAGATTCTGGGTATCTTTCAGTTCCACCCAAGGGCCTCCTGCCTCAGGGCCTTTGCATAGACTCTTCTTCCTGTCTACTTCTTAATGTGCCCCACTACTGTCATCGCAGCTTGTCTGAAAACTTGCCTGGGTTCCTCTCATTTCTGTATGCCTCCACCTCTTCAGTTCTTGAGCTGCCTGGGGCAGTGACGTTGCACCCTGCCTTCCTGGTATCACCTGATGTCTTCTTGCAGGGACAAAATACTCAACACCCAGAGCTAAAGGAAGAAAGTTCTGCTTGTTTATTTTTGTGTGTGTGGTGCCAGGGATCAAACTCAGGACTTTGTGCCTGCTAGGTAGGCGCGTGAGCCACTGAGCTATATCTCCCCAATCCAGAAAAGGCTTATGGCGGCTCACAGTTTGCAAAGGTTTCAGTCCATGATTGACTGGCTCCAAGGCAGAGGGGTGTGGTGGGGATGTGGCAGGGCAGAAGAGGGGTGTCCCAGAGGAGAAGCAGTTCATGGTGAGCAGAAGGTAGCACAGCAATAAGGGACAACCGCAGCTTCTTCTCTGTCTTATGTCTTATCCAGGCCACTTAGGTCAGGTAATACACTCTCAGTCCTCCTGCCCTTGAACCTAGCCTTGCACCACGAATCCATCCCAGTATCACACATTCCAGATCCCGTTATCTCTCAAAAGCCCCATCTATGACCACCATGTGTTACTTTTTTTTGGGGGGGGGGCATCTAAACACAAGCCATAACACATAGGTAGGGAATAAATTTTTACTTTAGTCTCCAAACAGGAAGCAAACATGACAACAGAGCTGGTGTGGTCAAATATACTGCGTAATCCCAGCATCCTGGGAAGCTGAGACAGGAAGAGCACAAGTTGGGCCCAGCCCAGGCAACTTAGTGACCTAGTGAGACAGTGTCTCTAAATAAAAAATAAAACCGGGCTGGGGATGCAGCTCAGCACAAAGGCCCTGGGTTCCATCCCAGTGCCACCACGCACACACACACACACACACACACACACACACACACACACACAGGTGAAAACAACCCTCCCAGACACATGACACCCATCCAGTCCTCCCTGGACTCTCAGGTGCCTGTGGTGGGATGGCATAATGACCGTGTTACTATGGCATCCACAGGCATCACTGCCACCAAAGTAACAGAATTGTCTTTACTAAGCAAGCTGTTACTGCGTCCCAGGCACTGTACAGATACTTCCTGCATCTCCCCAAGAGATGTTCCTTTTATCCTCGTGTTCCAGAAGAGGAAACTGAGGCATAGAGAGATGAGGTGATTTGCTGGTCACATTGGTTGTGAAAGATGGAGGTGTAGTGAAAATCCAGTCTGCTTTTAAGTCCTGGCTCATGCAAACACACATGCCTCTCTTTGCATGAGCACACACATCACACACGCCACACCACACACACACACACACACACACACACACACACACGCGCGCGCGCACACACACACTGTCCTGACCCTTCACAGCCAGAGACACATAGCTCCTGGGTGCTGCACCCCACCTTATAACATGGCCTGCATATACACCTCCCTTCCCCACCCAGACTTCTGGGACCATGTTCTCTGGACCCCCAGGCACCCCTGTGCGTACACAGGCATGTGCCCAGATTATGTGTCCACATGGGTATGGTGTTGGGTTTGGCCCAAAGAACCACCCGGCGCAGTGTGGACAGGCCACCTTGGGAGCGTCAACAAGGGTAAGGCAGCCTACCCTGGTTGCGCCCTTCCCGGAGGGTGGAGTGGTGGTGTCGGGGAGACCCAGCCTTGTGGGAGGACAGCTGCGAGAGTGTTGGCCTTGGACTCCTGCCACGGGCCGGATGCCTGACTTCCTGCCTCATCTGTGAGAAGGGCCTGGGGCTAAGCGGGTAGCCAGGACCAGCCTAGCCTTTTTTTCACACATTTAGGGCAAATTGAGGCTTGAGCCATGTGCCCAGACCTAAGGCATACCACCCACCCAGGTAGTGCCTATTTGTTGGGCCTCCAGGACATGCTCTCTGAAGACTGTCTCCTCTGCATGTCTGCCCGTTGCGGACAGACAACAGGGTCTCTCCTACCAGCTCTGGAATGTAACGTGATGTGTGGCTTTGCACAGGGTAGGTCATCTGTATCAGCCCCAGCTTCCTCCTTCCTTGAGGAGAATTCATCACTATTCTATTTTTTAAAAATTTTTATTTAATTAATTAATTTATTTTTTTCTTGTTTCAGAACCTTTGTTTATTTATTCACTCATTTTTATGGCTGGCTCAGCCTGCCCCGACGGCAGGACTGGCGCAGCGTGTGGTGCCGGGGATCTAACCGCAGTCCCTGAAGCCACCCAAGCTTTCCCAAGCAGGCGCTTTAGACCACTGAGCCATCCCGCCGGGCCTTTTTTTTTTTTTTTAATGTTATGACCAGCTCAGCCTGCTCTGGGGGAGGCACTAGCGCAGCGTGTGGTTGCCTAAGCTTGCTTGCTTAAGGAGATACTTTAGACCACTGAGCCATCTCACGAGCCTCATCACAATTCTTTTAGTCCATATTTGCAGTGCATAATGGTTGCATTCATCCTGGGGAGCTGGTACACGGACTGGGCAGCTCAAGTCTCTGGTCATCCGCCTCCTCTGCCTCCTTCCCCTCTCCCTCCATCTCTTGGTTCCCTTCCCACTTGAGAAAGATCTACTCCTTATTTTCTATTATTTATAGTTTATGTTGCTCTTTATATTTTGGGTTTTCACACAGGGTAACCATGCAGTCTTTGAGCCTGTGTGTCTGATTTATTTTACTTAACCTTACGGCCTCAAGGTGCATCCATTTCCTTCTTTATGGCAGTACTCCTCTGTGTGTAAACACCAGGTTTTCTTCATCCATGTCTGCTGCTTCCAAGATTTCACTCCTGCAAATTGTGCTAAATAAGCATGGCTGTGTGTGTGTGTGTGTGTGTGTGTGTGTGTGTGTGTGTG
>PVJA010014531.1:0-47206 GCA_004027025.1 Myocastor coypus | reverse complement strand
TTCTTTCTTTCTTTTTTCTATGCAACATTAATAGGGAGGTGGGTCATGCCCACACACTGCACTCTATAGAATGATTGTGAGGACAATATGCAATATGTCAACTTTCAAATAAAAAAAGGGGGAAAGGAAAAAAAAAAGTAATGTGGATTTAGAAAGGTTAATGTTTAAATGTTTGATCAATCTTATATACCTATATGTATTAATCTAAACTGATCCGATGATGAAAATATGTAATATAACCATTGTTAAATTTAAACAATAAAAGAATTGAAAAAAAGAAATGGCAATTGTTTAATATTTTTCTCTGGTGATGCTTGTCATTATTAAGCACTGTATTGTTTATTGATTGGCCGATTTGCTTATATCCTACCCTCTGTATTAAAATGTAGGTTAACTCTGCTAATGCAGGTTATTGTTCACATTAGACCCACAACAATCTTGGCGTATAACAGCATGTCAATAAATATTTATTGAATGCATGAATGAACAGTGTCTTTTCTTTTGCGGAACTAAAGTAACAGTTTCTGAGAGAGTAATTTAGTCCTTTTATTCTTCATCCCCAGGCCCTGTGTATAAAAATGAGGGTGTTTGTATGAGATATAAAGTAGTTGTTCCCCTGTAACACACAGGCAAAATGTCCTGTCAAATATTCAATTACTTATTCAATAAATACGTACTGCACACCCATCCCAAGCCAGCCTCTGAAGTTCTCACTGGGACTCTCTATGGTGGATAAGACCAAGACAGGCTCTGAGGACTGCATTGTCTAAAAGAGCATGATAGCTAAAAGATCGAAGCAGTTTTTGCAGAGAATGACGCTCAAAGTGAACCCCACATACGGCAGGGGTAGTGACCACTGTCCATATCTAAGTGTATTTCTTAGGTTCCCAGTTCTGTTACAAGCCATACACATAACAGGTGCTCCACAAATATTTCTTAGCTCTTGAGTGAATAAAATCGGGATTTTTCTGAACCAGGTAGGACAAAAGCAAAGGAGCATGTAAGGAGAAGGGTATGGGTAACTATGCAGAAGGGATCTCTTATTAAATATCTAGGCAAGGGGCTGGGGAGATAGCTCCGTGGAGCAAGTGCCTACCTGGCAGGGGCAAGGTTGTGAGTTTGAACCCCGGTCCCACAAAAATAAATAAATAAATAAATAAATAGACAAACAAACAAACAAATAAATATCTAGGTAACATTTGGTTCCCAATCCCCTTATTCTATATTTATAATGAGTAATTACAGAAGCTAATGAAAAATACCAAGGAACCGAGCACAAATATGCCTTTCTTTTCCAAGCAAACCCATTAAAATGACATGAAAAAATGATGGCATATGCCTTAGGTTTCTGCTTGAAGATGAATTCATGCAGCATCAGCATTTTATCCTGGAAGCTCCCCTGAGAAGATGCGCTGGGGAAGCATTTTGTATCTCTTTTAACTAAGACAGGAAGCCTTGAAGTCTACAGACCATCCACTGCCTTAAGATGCCAATCCAGTCTTGGGAAGGGTGTAAGATCTGAAGCTTTTGTAGCTTGTTAGCTGCGCGCATCCCCCTCCCCACGTATTTACATCTAAGGCAATGCAAACTCTTGTATTTCACAGTGAAGTTAGGCTGCTAAGGATATTTGTAAGTAAAGCATGCCTGAAATTAATTGAGATATGAAGAAAACATAGGCATCTCACCAGGAAAAAACAATGTATTGTAATTTTATTTGTTGAATGAATGAATGAATGGGAATAGTTAAGAGATTGATTCATGTTTTCTTGGTTTAATGCATTTTAAATGAATCTTCCTTAAATCTCCATACTCTGGGGGAGGGGGCAAGAGGGCAGGCTCTACTAAGATCATTTTGTAGTGAGAAAAAGTTAAGTTTTGAAAAGCAATACATAGGGCAGTCACCCAAGGAAGCAAAAATTTACTGCATTTAATTTATTGGGTTCTTATGCTTGCTGTTTTGAACATATTGAACTTTGATGGCTAATGCAGATCTTTCTGGCCATTTTTGATACTAGAGTATCACCATCAAAGAAATAAAAAAGAGAAGAGACAAAAGTAGGTGACTTATAGGACAGTATTTTTTTTTTTTTTTGTCTTTTTTGAGACAAGGTCTCACTATGCAGTTGAGGCTGGCCTTGAGCTCACTTTTGTAGCCCAGGCTGGTCTCGAACTCGCACTGATCCTCCTGCCTCAGCCTCCCGAGTGCTGGGATTATAGGCGTGCGCCACCACGCCCGGCTAATTAGGACAGTATTTTTTAAGTAATTAATTAATTGTCTTTTTGCAACAGAGCCTCACAATGCAGTTCAGGTTGGCCTTGAGCTCATTTTTGTAGTCCAGGCTATTAGTGGACAGTATTTCTAAAGGAAAATATGAAATGAAATCAAAATAGTCGTCTTGAGATATTGTATTTAAACATTCCTCCCTTAAGCCATTTAATTTTCAATAATTTATCAGGTAGTGTATATGTATTTACTTTATCATCTTTCTAGGATACAGCATAAGTAGAATGTATTAGGAAAGCACAGGTATTTGAGAAAAAGTACCACTTTGAGTTTTTCATTCGTAATAACACCTGTATTATATAGTTAGTGTGATGATCCAAGTAATACTGTATATGGAATACTGTATTACCATATAGAAAAACTTGTACAAAGTCAGCCACATAGTTAGGCAAATAAACAGTAGCCTCTTATATTTAAGTGAGTGTATAAAATTCTTAAAAGTGGAAAGCTGGCACTGTGCCTTCTATATGAGCAAGTTTCATAAATATTTATTGAATGCATGAATATCCATAGGATGAAATGGTATATTAATCAGGATAGTTCTAGCAGTAAAACCAAATATTGCAGTAGAGTATGATTGCTTTTCTTACCTCAAGTCAAATGTGGATGTTCCCTTTAGCAGACAGTGTTCTACTACGTGCTGACCTATGACTCCACGCCTTGTCCAATCAACATATTTCAGGGCTTGAGAGTCTCTGAAGATCACTCCTAGTAACTTTTAAACCTGGTCTTGGAAGACTGGGGGTGCTTACATCTTCTATCACATTCAAATGGAGAAACATGATTATGTAGTAATATCTGGATGTAAGAGAGGCTGGGATATAAGTTCTTTCAAGAACTCTTGCCTTTCTGTTGCACGCAATAGACAGTCAATTTTTATTGCCAAAATAGTTAAATGCAAGAACCAGAAATTTAGAAATGGGTGAATGTGTGACAATAATCAGCATAAGCGATATGTATTTCCATTGTTTTCCTAGGGCATCCTTAAATAATTGGCAAACTCATATGCATGCAGAAAACAGGCAACTAATAGAATGGGTCAAGTTCAGGGCTCAGAACAGTAAGAATTAGGGGATCTTATAGTGTAGAGCCAGAATGTTATCTAGAATGCTCCTACACAGAGGTGCAGCTTTGCAGCTTTGTGTATGTGTGTGCGTGTGTGTTTGTGCATGTGTGTGTGCGTGTGTGTGTGTGTGTGTGTGTGTGTGTATTTAGGGAAGGGTCCGGGTCTCATTACTATGTAAGACTCATAGTGAGCCACCTGTTTACAGCCTCCCAAGAGCTTGGATTACAGGTGTGTACCACCACACCATCTCAGAGGTGCAGCTTTTGGAAGCTGATTGGATCATGGGGTTGCTATGCTAGCTAGAGGTGTGGTCCATTCATGAGGTCATTACTAGTGGTGCTGTTAGGGGTTGGAGCCCAGATGGAAGGGCTATTCACCAGGGGGTGTGTCTTGGTGTATCTCCTTCTCCAGGTCTTCCTGTGAAGTACACTAACAGCATGGAACCATGAGGCAAGGAAGGAGACCACATCCTAATAATTCACAAATATCTAATGAGTAGCAACTATGTCTACCCTGGGTTTGGGAGAAGGCAAAGAAACAAGAAAAGCCTGTGACTTCTGCCTTAAACAACATGTGGTTACACACAGTGTCAAAACTAAGACATGCAGAACCAGGGGAGAGCTGCAATATTCTCAGAAGCGGTGATTATCAGAATTGTTCGATGAGGAGACGCCAGAAAATTTCATAGTAAAAGGAAGAAGAACGAGACATGTAGAGATAGGGATGAGTTCCATAATTAATGAAGTGGAAAATGGAAGGGTGGCAAGCAGGAACCACAGGACTGCCAAGATCTGTGTGCTGCGAGCACAGTTAGGATCGTGTATGAAGTATGGCCTCAGCGTCTGGAAGTGGTTGGATGGAAGAGCCCTCAGAAGGAAAAAGGTATAAATATACAAACAGGGTAGCTCAGATAATTATATTGTGGACTTCTCCTGGTCTATTGAAAGGAATGGCTAATATTTTTCTTCTCCTTTTAAATTTCATAATATATATATATATATATATATATATATATATATATATATATAACCAGTTTTGCATGCTTGTATCTGGTAAGCTAAACAACTGATTTGAAGACATTATGCAATATAACAACCACCGTTAAATTCCTACTATTTAACTTCGTAAAATTCTGTATCATTTCTAATGTTTATTATTACTATTTTTTATTCTCTTTACGAAAAGAAAGAAAGGAAGGGCAAGGGCCACAGGGACCGGTGGTAGCTCCCTAAATGCTATAATCTCTAGTTCCTTGTTTATCCTGCAAATAAAGAACTTCCCAAGTATGGATAAAGATGTGGTAAAGGAGATAACCTTAAAATGGGGAAAGCTGCCTTGGGGGCTCAGTGTAATCACAGGGATCCTTAGGAAAGGGACTAGAATACCAGAGCCAGGGGAGGAGGAGATTGGAGGATGGAAGGGAAAGTCAAAAATGGATGCAGCCAGGAGCCAAGGAAAGCTGACAGCCTCCAGCAGCTGGAAAAAGCAAATCTTGGATTTCTCCCCAAAGCTTCCAGTGATCTTTGAATTTCAACCACAGCAGACATCCGTGTCTGGAACTGTTACAGTAAATCTCTGTTGCTTTAAGCTGCTCTTTGCGGTCATGTATACTGCAGTAACATGAAGCCATTCCATTGCTTGGTATGTCTTGAAGACCCACCTTTCATATTCCCTTGGGATGGCTGTGGATGTTCTCATAGTGGGGAGAACTTTCCTTCCGAAGAGCCAGGCCTTGCTTGGGTCCTACACAGGGATCACCTCTCTTTCTCCCCCAGCCATGCACCACACATGCAGCCAGGGGTGTCGTAGACAGTGAGGCTCCATTTAGATCTCAGCAGCTTCCCTGAGACATTTGTGAGAGACTGTAAAGACTGTCTCTAGAAGAAGGCTGGTGGTGGGGCAGATTTGTTATATTAAGTCCTCCAGAAGATTCCCCTGTAGGGCCTAGATTTAAACCAGGTTTATCTGTTTCCCAGGATTGGTCCTGCTTAGGGTCGCCTGGGCAGTGTGTGCGTCCCAGGGTGCAGCAGAAGGCTATCTTGAGGAGGTCTGAGGAAACACCATGCTTGCTTCTCTAGGTTGGGGCCTCTGCACCCAAGCAGGCGAGGTCCAGCCCAATTTGGAAGAGCTGTGTGTGGCAAGGGAGGAAGAAATGGATCTAATTATTTCCTCTGGTACCTTGGTCCCCCAAGGAGGTCATACTGGTGAACTGAAATATGGTAAAAGAAACATGCTTTCAGAAGTGCTGAGTTCTCTACACGTGGTCAAATGTATGATTATCACCTCACGAGGAACCCAGACCACTTGATACAACATACCTCCAATAATAATGACAGTAATTTATAATTACAAGTGTGATAACTTAGTGCTTTTCTTCTGGCTCCCCAAGCAAAGCCAGATGTCCAGTTTCATATTTCAGAACCTGGGACGAAGAAGGGAACTGAGCAAGACAGGGGGCCAAGTGCCCAAGCCACCGAGACAGCCCTGAGGGGAGCTCTAGAGGGGAAGATGCCCTCCATACTTTGCAAGTGTTGGGGGCTGGGATTTCTGGCTCCTCTCCTATCAGAGACAGGATGACACCCAGGGACCCTGCTGTGCTTGTGCAGAAGAAGTGGCTCCTCTTGCCCAAGTTAGGTCTCTGTAGAAGGTTTTGAGCTCACGCTTTTAGCAACACAGCCCATAGGCACTGAGGTTGGATGCTGGGACTTGCGCATTAGCAAGGCGCACGTGAACCTCCCTGAGCTCTTGTGCCATGATAGACCTTGTTTTCAGGGATTCTCTTACATCCAGGCACCAAACACTTCTCAGGAGAGAACAGTTGCTGCTGTTCTGTTTTACAAATGGATACCAGAAGTGCAGTAATAAAAGCTAACCTCTCCAAAGCAGGAGGTGGGTGGCCAGCTGGGAGTCAGGCCTAGGGATGCAGGTCCTCAGGCACCACTGTTAGAGGCCCCTTCTTCCTCATTGTCTCCAGAGCTTTGCCTCCCTACCTGCCTCAGGCTCTAGACTGGGACAGGGCTTTTTCATAAATCAGCAGGATGCAATTCTCTAGATTTCTGTATCCAGGAAATCAAAATAAAGCTCATAAAGAAAAGGGAATTTTTCATCAGCTAAGAGAAAAGTCTCAATCTGTGTGCTTAATTAGGTCAGATATTCTTTTTCCTCTGAGTCTTTTCTCGCTCTTTGAAGTCAGAAGAAGCTCTGGGCATTGGAGAGGGAGAAGGGGTAAAAGGTAGAAAGAGCACTGACAGGAAGTCTCCGACGTATATGCACATTAAAAAAAATCAATCTGTCAATTCTCTTTAAGGATTGAATGCAGATAAAGTTAGCTATCAACCTGATCAATGTGGGGAAAATAAATGCTTAAAAGAAAAACTAGGGCAATCTCCCTAAGGAAGACGGGCTTGGCAGCAGCTGAAGACTTTCCCTACCTTGTTAGCAGTCTCCCTTCGGCTCCCTCACTGAAACACTGAGCCTGTTTGCAGTCAGTCCAAAAGCTCATGGGTGACTTAGGTATTTTAGGTAAAACACAAGCCTGGAATTAGGGATTTGAATTTCTGAAGGCAGCAGCCACTGTAGCTTTCTGTGATGATAGCGGTGTTCTGCTCCTGTGCTATCCTGTACAGGGGCTGGTAGCCCTAAGAGACAGTTGGCTATTGTGATTGAGGAACAAACTCTTAGACTTTATTTAATTCCAACAATTAAGTTCACACCTCCACAGCGTCATATGTCTAGGGGCAGCCCCACAGGACAGCTTGGCTCCTGGATTCACATTCTCTGGCATTTCACGTGCTTCTCAGAAAATGAGACCTTTATGTCCCATCTCTTTGTTGTGTAGATGATGTTGTGGGTCACAGATTTAGGATGGGTGTAGCTGGCTGGGTTTATGCAGCCCCTGGCTAAATCTATGTGTTTTTAGGTAGCTCCTGTACCTCTGAGAATTGCTCTGTGTGGAGTGCTGTCCTCCGCATACCTCATCTCTGCTGCGTGTGGTTCCCTTCTCCCCAAAACTGCTAGGCAGTATTCCAGGTTAGGGAGTCTGCCTGCGCAAGCCCTCTGTGGCCAGGTCTCAGGGCTAGAGAAGTGTCATTTCTGCATCTGGTGACCAAAGCAAGTCACAAAGCGAGCCCAGCACCTGAGGCTAGGAAATGGACTCTGCGTGTGGCTGGGAGACACAGCAGACTCCCATACGGAGTGGGGAAATAAAGAGGTGTGGACAACCAAGACCACTTTTGTCATCAGCAATACTGAGGCAAGAGTATAGTAGTGACTGACCTGAGATCACAAAGCAAACTTTTACCACAGTGAGGCTCTTACTTGAGGTTCCTGTCTCTCAGGCCAGTGCTGACCCTGAGGGTTTTCAGTTCTCTATGATAGACCTGCTTCTGTGGGCCTCAGCTGCTTTAGCTACAGAAAGAGGCAGAGAGACACACTGATTTCTCTGGCTTCCTTAGATCTGGGTTGGTCTGAGTGTCCTTGGTCTTCATGGCTGTCCTCGTTGGTGGGCCCAGGAGAAGCCTGGATGTGAACACACCTCCAGGAGCCCTCAGAGAACATCTGAAAGCTGCTGCTTCTGAAAAGGCTGTTTGGAGGCCAGAAATTATACCAGACAAATGTTAAGCATTTGTAGTTGCTCTCATCCTTTTGGAAGGAGGTTCACAAAAGATTAAATTTGGAAACAATAGGGATTTTCTATTAGATATTTCTAACCCTTAATCTACCCACTTCCTTTCCCTTTCATAAATATGATGTATGTGAATAGAGTGATTTAAATATCTTTTGACTTCTAGAAGCTTGACAGTATTTTCACATTGATCTCCTGTTCAATAAATCAAGCCTTGTGGATGTGTGAATTGCAGCCCAATAAAATCCCTGTGGAGGAGGAGGGCTGTGGCTTGTGCCTTGCCTGTCCTGTGGGCCGTGAATCTCCATCATGGCATTCCTGCTGACAGAGTGGCCTCGAAGCTGCTCCCACAGAACTGTTGGGGCAGATTTGTGTGCTTTACCAAGTCACAGGCTCCCAAGTCTTCATTTGTGAAAACAAACTGAAGTGAATACAGGAGAGAGAGGAGGAAGATCATGGAGCAAATAGATCATTGGCTGGGCAGACACTGGGAGAAGAGGAAAGGGAGTTGAAGTTGGAGAGGATGGGAGATGGAGGAGGAAGAGAGAGAATGGCGGGAGGCAATGAGAAAGCAGGTGTGATTTGGGTAGGGAAGGAAGGAGGAGAAGGGGAAGGATCCCCGAATTTGTTTTGGGCTCCTGGACTTTGTGAGCTACAAGTACCTGTTTCAGTTTTCTGTATAATTGTCTGCTCACTTACAAAAATAGGTAGGGGTACATGCGGGCTTTTATTTTTGGTCTTTTCATCACAATTGGTTAAAAAACTCCTCTCCATAATAACTTTTGTGAAGGTTCTGTAATATGTCACACATGTGCAGGCCCACTCCATGCTGCTTGCAGACATCTAGGTCTGGTTGTCTTCTGGGAGACAAAAGACAGAGCTGTACCTTATCTGTAGGCATTGGCTCCAGGGGCTACAGGAAAGCTCAGAGAAGGAGAGAGGGCAGGGCTGAGCAATAGCTGAGGTTCCTGCAAATTCCAAGCCTCTGCTTAGCCCTGTGGGCTTTCTGCAGTCCTAGTCATTTGTTAGAGTTTATCTCCATCAAAATATTTTGGACTTCTGGCTAAGGGTTTTGCAAGAAGATGTTACTCCCAGAAACATTGAGCTTGCCATACTGATGAGGAAGTTCTGGGATTAGTCACAGGCCACTCAGTTATAGCAGATTACTGATAAACTGGGAGACATTATGAGTTATTGCAGTTTAACCAGTTTGGGTTTAACAAGCCCTTCGATGACTCTTAAACCAAGAGTGACCCAGAACCAGTGACCAGCAGAAGAGATCCCAGAGGGTCTGGCAGGCCATATCCAGTTATCTGCTGTACTATCTTCAAGAAGTTCTCCAAAAGCTAGAGTTTGTACATGTAGTTGTGGTCCATGATAAAGGTACCATCCTAGACTAGTGAGATTCTGGTGAGTTGCATCCCAGAACCATGCAGTGGGCACCATTGTTGGCTAATGAAATGGTTACTTTGATTAAAGGCTGGCATGCTTTGTAGGTAGTGATAGCTAGCTAGAGGTCTAATTTCTACCCTAACAAACATTTCTAGGTGGAATCTGAATGTGGGATGAGTACGGGAGTTAAAATTGGCTTCCATCCAATTTTTATTTTATTCTCTTGCAGTGCCAGAGAACTTCATGAGACACCAGGTAGTTCTGCCTGGAAGGAGGCAATAAGAATAATGTCTCTCCAGTTATTACTGAATTAATATTAGACAATTGACCCTTTCTTTGAAATCGTCTTCTATATTTTAACCTACTACTAGAATTTAATCTATCTGCCTTATCATCCTTTAGGTCACTGATACAATGGAATTTGTTCTTGAAAGATAACTCAGCTTCTTTATAAAGGAGGCAGGAAATAATATAAAGAAGGAGAGAATGAAGTAAGATTGCATAGCTAAGCAAAAAATTAGGGAGGATAAAGGAAGAAAGAAGGAGAAATTAATTGAACTGTGCTTCAAATGATTGGCTTACTGTGCAGTTTCTTCTATATTTAAGATTAGTATGGGGTTAGCCCAATAGCTGCTCTGTGTGTGTGTGTGTGTGTGTGTGTGTGTATCACACAATCACACATCTCCCATGACTTTAATTGAAGTTTTAAGCTTCAGAGGTGCCCGTGTACCAAAGCTTTCTGAAGATTCTGAAGACAGAATGTTAAGGGCTCATCCTATGCTGGCTCCAGTGAGGTACCTATCACTCTGATTGACATAATCTCTCCCTGAATCATATTTGCATAAAAATTAATATGAACAGTGTGTTGAACCACTAGGCAGATGGAGGCCTTTGACTAATTAGCCGAAAATAGTGACAACTTTGGAGACATGCTTCTGAACAGATACAGCGTTGACAGTACTCTGCAGAGACTGGGACTCAGTGTTATTTCTTGGGGGTTGCAGTGGGGAGGAGAGCCAGGCACCAGAGTCTGATATATTGGCCTTAAAGGAGGAGGAGGAGAAGCTGTGCAGGCCCCTGAAAGCATCTTGGGTGTGGTGATAGTGCTGTGTGCAGAGCTCTGAGAAACCATTTCAGGTCACTTCCATAACCCTCCTGCCTCTTTCCCACCCCGAGGCCTGGGGATCCAACTCTGTCCCCACTCTCATTACTTTGGATAACTACTTACTGTTCCTTGGTGCATGCCCTGCCTTGGTGTAAGAATCACCTGCAGGGCTGACCACCTGTGGCCAGTTTCACTGATTAGCTTCATTCCTTGCAATGCTTTAAGAAGAAATTTCCCACAGTTACCTGAGCTATTTGTCTTCCTTCGTAAAACAGAAACTATGTCACTGCCCATGGCAACAGTTGCCTTGAAGCTAGTACCAGCATTTCAGTTTGGAGCAAGCCTGCCTCTTCCGTATGCCCATCTCTTCCACTGGCTTTCTGCATGGCAGGAAATATTTTTCATCTCTTTAATCTGCCTGGTCTCTGTGGGCCTCTAAATTTCTGTGTCTTAATTCAAGTTTGCACAGTTTAAATGAATTAATACTCAACTTTCTGGAGACAATGCTTTTAAGGAATATGCCATGAATGAGGAAGTTCCGGATTTCAATAGCCAGCGCCTGCAGAAACATGGGGGCTCTCTGGTGAGCCGATGGAAGGTCATCTATCCTGTCTCCCTGAGGAGATTGACCTAGTTTTCTCAAAAAATGACATCAAATAATGTAGAAACAGATGAGAAAAGATTATGTATGACCTTTTGGGAATAGAGACGCTTTATAAAACTAGGGATTTTTAGTGCAATAAAAAGCTTTACCTAGAGTAATAGGTAAAGAGATACAAAATCTGGTTAAAATATGCAGTTTACTGGCGATTCTCCGATTAAAACAAAACAAAACAAAGAACCTCCATTTTCTTCTTTCATTCTTACTTCTTTAGCTGCCTGAAAGCTGCCATCATTAGCTGACTATAGTTCCACAGATCCCTGTTTGCATTTGAATTCCAGCCTGGCCTGATTTCCAGCATTACCTTGGCTAAGGTGACGACTGGGCTATGGTGTACTGGGCTTCTGGGTGCACAGTTCCTCAATGGCTTCCATGACACAGTTTATGAACCTGAGACCTGTTAGCAGTTCAGGGCAGCCTGGAGAATCCTTGGTCAGTACTGGATGCTGCCATTATCACTTCCTTCTGAGCATAGAAATTACACTGGCCAATGGAATCCAGCTATCTAAGCTCCAATTCCTATCTCACCAGTACTGACTATGTGACTTGGAGGAATGTTGCCCTTTCTTTTATGCATATCTTCAGTGACCATTTATTGGCCACATATTTGCTTGTTTGTAAGATGATGAGGGTTGTATGTGCCTCACAGAGTAGTGAAGACTGAATGAAGTAATTACATAAGGTACAATACCCGACATTGGAAAAAACTTAAAAATTCTAGGTTATTCCATGTGAATTTCCCATTTTTGTGAATCAAAAATGGTGCATTATCAATAGTTTTCAATAGCTTAAATTATGCCACATTCTGGCACTTTTCATATGTGATGTGATATTGATATACTTTTGTTTCTACCACTACCAGTTCTCTAGGTGGTATATTGCTATCACTGTGAAGCAAATTAAAACTCAAGGTGATAAAGCAATAAACTTTTATTGTTTTCCCAGGAGCTATGGACCAGTTGGGTGGTTCTGGTATTGTGGACCGAACCCAAGTGTTCCTGACTGGGTTTGCAATCATCTATTAATAAGGATGGAGGCTCGATGCCCTGTCTATAAGGTGGAGTCATGCATCTGTCCAAGGTATGGCCAAACCATGTGTTTCATGCTACAATGTTTATATGTCTTAGCCTGACCATTCACTTTAAAACAAAAACAAAAAAGATGCAAAACGTTATTCTGGTTATCCTGCAATTTAGTGAGATTTCTCATGGAACACACACTGGCAAAATCAGCACCTTGAACAATTCCACATCTTCACCTTAACATGAAAGGAATGAATTACCCTTACAAGAAAACAAAGTAACATTATGGAACCTTGATATTCTGTAATTTGAAAATTGTTTATCAGTACATACTTGTACTTCATAATGGTTATATTTGTTGTGGGGAATTGGTACATAACACAGCTCTTTATTTTTTCTTCCCTTCTCTTCCTTCCTACCTCCCTCATTTATGGGCGATTTCTTATATCTTTTTTTTTTTTTTTTGTATTTTTGAGACAGGGTCTCACTATGCAGTTGAGGCTGGCCTTGAGCTCACTTTTGTAGCCCAGGCTGGTCTCGAACTCGCACCGATCCTCCTGCCTCAGCCTCCCGAGTGCTGGGGTTACAGGCGTGAGCCACCACGCCCGGCCTAATTTCTTATATCTTTTTAAAAAATTTTCACTATCTCCTTAGTGTTCTGAAAATTTAAAAAAGTAACGAGTAGCTCATGCCACTTGCTGATGAACTGTACAGCTGCTTTTGATATTGATATTCCTCTTATATCACCAGCAAAGATTTTAAAGAAGATAATGTTGACTGTGCTGATATCATAAAGAGGGAAAGAAAGTCAGGCTTAAATACTAAGATCTCCAGTTGTTAAAGTCTTTATGAAAACCTTAATGGGCTTTATGGATCCATACAAACAAGCTAAAGTTGCTTGTCACCCTACGAACACATTAACCTGTGTTTTCCTCCTCCTCCTCCTTTTTCAAAATAACATTCTGAAAAAGGTACTACTCCTGTGTTACAGGTTAAGAAAAAAAAAAAAAAATAGAAGTACGAAGAAGAATGTTGCTCAAATTTACATAAGTAAACATGAGAGAGTCAGGTCTTAAACTTGCCATCTTACAATAAAGAATGGAATTTTGTTTCCAATCAAGGATATAAGTCCTTTTCAGTTTCCCTGAAGGTTTGGAAGCCTTTGCCAATACCATCAGCTGACAGAGGCAGACAGATTGCTGAATATATATACGTTCTAACTTTTGGAGTTGGGCAACAATAACAGTTGGTGTGAGGTATGGGTTCCAGATATACTTGACCATAACTAATACAAGAGCTCAGGCCTGAGTCTGTGCTCAAATTCTCGCTATTTATTTTCCCCCTATAACATAGTGTCTCAGTACTAAAAAAATCTTAAAATGGAAATCTTAAAAGTAAACAAACATATTAAGAATAGACAAAGATGAGGACCAAGTAGATGAAACTTCATAAATTGCTGTGAGGGTAAAGTCAAGTATTTAAAGCTCATGACTCATTATAGGCCACCAGCAAAGATTCATTTCCGTCCTTCCTCATCTTAGGATTTGCCCAAACAGAACTTCTGAATAAGCTTACAGCACAAGTTGGGTAAGGTGGGATTCTGGTATGAGGAAGGAGTTGACTTCGGTACTTGCTAAGAAGAACATCACTGGTTAGTTGCACAGACATGGCTCCACCGTTGCTCACTGAATCCAGTCATCTTTCCCTGAAGACCAGCAATCTGGTCTCTCCAGTAATTCTTATGTGCTGACCTTTGTAAGCCACCAGCCTAGGTGACTTACAAGGCCTCTTCCTGCTTTAATTCCAAGCTTCTGTTTGTCTCTTTTACCGTCTCACACCCGATCATTACTCCCACTTGTTGAGTACTTCCTATGCTTGACATACCAGCAAGTTTTTTGTGTGTATTTATTTAATCATTCCACTGGTGGGTTGGGTACATTGTCATCTATGCTGTACAGATGAGGAAACTGAGAAGTGAGGAAACCTGCTGACTAGGATTCTAAATGGCATCGGCGTGGAGGTGTAACTACAGATAAGCTAATCTGTATTTCACAATTCTAAGAAGGGCACAGAGGGGAGCTATGTTTGCTGTTTAAATCCATCCATCTGAAAGTACTATGGATTAAAGAAATTAATATAGTGATTTCAGAGAAGTCAAAGAAGCTCGGATGGAGGGTTACTGGCTGATAACCTGCATCTTCTCAGGGCCAGATGTCACTAGTTGGCTGCTGGACTGAGGAGAGGAGGCTGATGGTTTCTTCCAGGGTAGTGCTCAGCAAAGAGCGACCTTGCACATGCTGCCTTAAGTGCTCGGCAACAGAGAAACACAGCTGTAGGTAATTAGTTTTCCTAGCTATAAATAAAATGACACTTAAGAACAAGGAGAAAGGGTGTGGGGGAGGGGGTCCTCACACAGCCTGCCTCCATCAGCTGCTCTGGTTGACAAAGCAATGAGTCGGATTTAACCACTTCCCACCACTTGGAGCTTTTCCTGCAGGTGGCAACTTCAGAGGAAACTGGTCAAAGGCAAGAATTTGTAGTTAGCTAGGCCTCTAGAAGAGGAGAGTAGGTGTGTATTCCTGCCGTGTGGTCCTGTCACTACAAAAGTAGCAGCATAGATCCAAATAGTCTGTTGTGTGAGGGCCAGAATGCTCTGTTCATTCCACCACCCCGAGGCTCTTACCTGCCCTCTGCATTTATCCTATCACACAGATAGATGTCTCACACCCTGGCATTGCACAGTGTAGGCGGGCCCTCAAGGAACAGAGAAAGGTCAGAATTTCAGGGATTTGAGGAAAATGACCTCTGGCTTCTCTTGAAACCACCTTTGGTACCAGAATTCCACAAGGATACCCACTGTTCTTTGGAGAAGAACTCTTGGTCCCATAAAAGAGCAAATACATTTGAGAAAAAAAGCACACCACGCCTTCTTTCTCCTTTGAGCCATTGTGGCCAAAGTCATTTTCAGGGACTATAGTGTAGTGGGTTTGAGAAGGGAGACTACAGAAGATCTAGATCTTGGTTGTTCAAGGCATGGCTCAGATCAGCAGCACTGCAGCTCCTGCAGGCTTGGGCACTGTCCCTACCCTGCCAAACCAGTCTCAGAATATTTAGAATATTTCCATATGAGTTAGCTGCATGTGCAGTAAGATTTATGAAGCACTGATTTAGGCATCAGAGGCTGAAGTGAGATACAAATAAGCCATGCTGGGGAAGGGAAGCGGGCTTGACAGACAGAGTTTAACCTTGAGGACAATATGTGCACATTCTGGAAATACCGGCAAAGTCCTTACATGTATAAAGAGAAGAAAGCAACTGAAATATCAAACTATTCTCTGACAATGGGTCAACTTTCAAATAAAGCAGCATGTCTTGCTAGTCTCTTGGGAACAGAACTCTACATCCCCAGTGGACAATAACAGAAGAATACAATGGACTTCCTGGTTTCTGCTAAGCAGTGTCCACAGCAGGATTCCAGTAAACAAACAACTTCAAAAATGATGCTCTCGCATGTGACCAGCAAACCATGGCACTCATCTAAAGCACATTTCAGTTTGCAGCCTCCAGTGAACACTGTTCATGGGTAATTTCCTCACCCAGAGCTGACCTGTGAACTTCTTGCTGCCTCGCTTTAAGGCCTGAAGGTCTAGGAGTCTCCTTGTTCTTGGATCTTAAGGTGAAGATAGATTATTTTGGTGGGCATTGTAGTTGGTGGAAGAGGGTAGGAGATAGTGATGTAAGAGCTTGTACTTAGATTTGGTGATCCTCGATTCAGTTTTGTTTTGCTTACTTCATTCAGGTCAGCCACGAAGTGTCAAAAAAGGATTGGTCTGCATGGACTGTGCTACCTTTCTTACACTGAATTTCACGTTGATTCCTAATTAATAGCCTAGTAAGTTCAAACTTAGCCATTCATAGGGTCATCTTCTTCTAGCAGTGGCTTTAAATTCTTCAATCCTAGCTACTTTGCAGGTGTAATCTGAAATGTGCATGGCCAGTAGCTCTGACCTGCAGGAAACCACAGTGGAGACTCTACACAGGGAGATAGCTTTGTAATTCAAATCACAGTGAGGTGACTTGGGGGTTCCAGGTCAGGATGCATCATCTTTCATGGAATAGAATAACTGCATGATGACTGAATGATGATTAATATAGATGGAAAATCAAATCCTCATGAGATACATAGAAACTGTTCTGGTAACTGTGGAATTGTACTATTCATCCTCACCAGGCTATATCTATATGGGGCACAGAACTCTTTACCACTTTAGGTGTGGTCCTCATGAATTCTGTCCAGTTGGTTTTAAACTTGAAGTTC
Organism: Myocastor coypus; assembly: GCA_004027025.1. Lineage (NCBI taxonomy): Eukaryota > Metazoa > Chordata > Mammalia > Rodentia > Myocastoridae > Myocastor > Myocastor coypus. The sequence continues at coordinate 30,734 of PVJA010014531.1, read as the reverse complement.
ATACGCTCACATCTACAAGAACTGGGGACCTGGGTTTGCGAGAGAGTGGTAATTTATAGAAATGAACCAGTTAATTGAACTCAACATTAAATAAAATAGATTTGAGCTATTAACTAAAATGAGAGAATTCAAATAATGTAATTATCTGGTGTGGAATCTCAGCAGGTCTAGATTTTCAGGGAGAGGCCACCTCTGTTATTTATGAGAAAGGCGCAGATTGCACAAGATTTAATTGCAGATGCGAGCATGCGTAGCTCTTCCCAGCCGTAGTCACACCCACAGCAAACCCTGAGTCCCTAGTCTCATTGTGATCTTTGGGGGACTGAAGAAGGTTCTCACCTAAAAAGCATGGACCTCTGTCTGAGTGAGCGTGCGCCCCCCCCCCATTGCTGAGGAATTAAATCCCTGTTGTGCTGAATATTCTTTCACTTAGATTCACTCCTATCATGTTCTATAGACAGGGCATGTCTTGCTTTCATGGGATTCACATTTCACTGAAGGATAACACTAAAATACATAGTCTATAAATACACATCCACAAAATGAGACCAGAAGGGATACTACACACCCCAGAATTAGAGCTCTAGAGTTCCTTATTGCACATGACAATCAGGGAGGTTCTGGATAAAACAGAAAAAGCAAGGGCCTCTAAAAAGGAATGAACTTGAAGTGTATATTTTTGTATCACAAACTGATCTCAGAACTTTCAAACAGTGACTTATTTAGCCCCATAAAAACTCTGCAGTTAGTAATGTACTATATTTGTAAAGTACTATATTTTTTCAGATGAGGAAGTTGAGGTACTGAGCGTTTGAGCAGTTTTCCCAAGGTCAAATAAATGGTAAATTACGGAGCCAGGATTGAACTCCAAGGACTATCCTCATAATCATTTGGCTAGTGATTTCCAAATAACGCTGCACATTGGAACCCTCTGGGGATCTTCAGACAAACACATACAGACATACAGACAAACAAACATTTGGCTTCCTTCCTCAGCCATGCAAATACAATTAGTGGGGTGAGAGTAGGTCACTGGGATATTTTGATAGTACCAGGTGACTAACTTGTACAGCAGATTTGGTGACCAAGGACACTGTGGCATACCATGTATTGTTAGAGCATTTGCAAGCCTAAAAGTACACTGATACATCTAAGGTTGGTGAGTGAGGGAGGCATTGTTTCTCAGTTGGTTGACTTTTGTTTGTTTTACATGTGCCATATCAAAACAGTACACATGTGTACATTATACTATAATCAGATGTACCCTGATTGCAATAGAGATATAGTTTGCAATATAATGTTAATCAGTGATACGTTGCTATAGTCCTGGTGTGGGCTGGGCTAGTATGTATGCCTGATGCACTGCCAAGCTGCCCTGCCTTGGTAGAGCGCCTACAAAGGCCACCTGAGTCCAACCCTACTGAGGTGTTCACAGCAGTGAGCCTCACTGGCCCTGACTTTGGCTACATTTCTCTGTCATCTTTGGGAGAAACACTGTATGTTTTCTACAGAATTGGTACTAACTCAAGCCAGACCTGTTCTTCACTGCTGCACCAACTGGCTAGCATGTGCTCATGCTATACTGTGCTTATGCTGTGCAGTGGAAGTGTAGGCTCTGTCTACACTGGCATCACAGTCCGTGTGGAATCTTAGGGAGATACCCAAAAGGCTTTATTTGGCCTATATGTATTTTAAGGTCAGGTATGGACCAGACTTAGGTTTTGATTCCAGCCCCAAAACTAGGGAAACGGCGGTTTTCTTGACATCAAGGATCTTCCTGGCAGAACCCACTGTGGATAAAATGATTACTATGGGCCTATTTGCACTGATAGATGAGGAGTGAGGTTGGACCTGTGCACCAGCACGTGGAAATAAGTCCAAAGAAATATTCTTTTCCCTGTTGAATAAATAAAAAGACAGGGAAGTTGAGAGAATTTCTCAACATTGGTGAGTTGTTGAACTGGAATTGGAAAGGAGGGTGTCTACACCAGGTGTGGCTGATTAAACTCCACACCCCTGTTCATGTGGAGGGAAGCCTTCTCAATCCTCCTAAATGGGCAGTGAAGCGATGAAAGGAGGTGATTATGGCACAGATGTCAGGGGTAGGCTCCACATTACTGACAGTCAATCCTACAGCATAACATTTTATGTGATTATAATGTTTCATGAGAGTAGCAAAGGCCAGGCTATAAAGTGCCCCATCAAAGTCCCAGTTGGTGAACTAGGTATTATGAAACAAAGTTGCATGTTGGGAGCAGTGTCATCCATACTCACCATTAATATTGTGTACAATTAGCACTCTCAGTAACAGCTCACAGGTGACTCCCAGTACAAGGATTTATGAGGCTTTGTACAGAGCAGGAAAGTCACAAGCATGTCACAGACATTCTACTTAGGTATACTCCTTTAATATTTTAAATAATGACATACCAAAAGGAGCCTTCTTTTGCTTCAAGCTTCAAATAGTTCGAAGGCTTCATACCAATTTGTATACTAAGGCAAAACTTAAAAATATTTGTTGTTATGTGGTATTAGCTAAGTGAATTAAGTGATGGTTCTAGATCTTCACTAGTGGGGTGTGAAGATTCCTATCCTTGTCAGAATCCACTACAGGGAACCTAAAAAAAAAAATACATGCACACACACACATACATACACACACACACAATATATATATATATATATATATATATATATATATATGGTATTGGATGTAGCATACATACAGATATTGAATGAATATATGTCTACTAAATAAAGGTTTCTGCATTTCACATTAGTCTTTATCATATTATAGTTTCTTAATCAGTAAATATTAGAATTTTAACAATAACTGCCCTGCTCATTTTCCTTGAAATAGAAGTAATGGATTGCCCGTGTTGATGACATGGCAGTATGAAATGAAGCCAAGCACAGGAGATGTGGGAGGATGTCTCCTTTCTTTCTGTTTGGGAGAATTGGCCTCCATACTTGGGGTAAATCAGAACATCAGGCAGATGGCAGGACCAAGGAGCTCAGGCCCCACTGTTCTTACTCACAATAGAGAGAGTTGAAAGCTGTGTCTCATGACCCTGGAAGAACTAATTCAGGGCAGAAAAAGTGTCATTGCAGGGTTGGCTTGTGCAGTCATCTGAGTGGATGAACATGGGAGAGTTTTATGAGAGGGGAGAGAAGGTAAGTTTCTGAACATGGGAAGTAATAGGAAACAAGAGTATTAAAGAAAAGAGTCTTAAGTTATCCTGAAATTTAAAATGGAATCCCTTCTGGAGAGATTTTAGAAAGGTTCAGTTTGCATTCTAGATATGTGTTTGCTGATAAAAAAATTATTTTTGAATACAATGTGTAGAAATGGACTGTCGGGGTGAAGCCCTGTCCTCTAGAGTTGATGATAGCTCTGTAATCTCAGATTCCTGTCACCCTTTCTTGCCTAGCAGATATCCCATACAACTGGAAGGAATAGCCCTGACAGCTGGCAAAGCTTTCTGAGCCCAGAAAAGCCACAGTCCCTAATGCAGTAGGTCCATTTGAACCTTATGAGTCTAAAAGATTAAATACTAAGACTCCAGTGATGAATCAGCTGAGAGGGAGCAAGTTAGAGTATATCCCCTGTCAGTTTTGAGGGAAAGGGGAATGTTGACCAGAAGAATTTGGGAGGGAGAAGCTTGCCATTCCCGATGGCCAGGGCCATTAGCAAGAGGAGCCAAGGTGCAGGAGTCCCATGAGATCATCCAGTCTCAATTTGGAGACCAACACTCAGCTGCACCGGGCCCTGCTCACCTTTCTGGAAGCATAAATGTGGTTGTATCAGGGCGATGGTTGACGTTCAGAAAAGCAACCTCTAACATTCCCATCAATATATACAAAACCAAAGCACTCTAATGGAAAACGTAAGGACCCAAGGGACTTGATTAGATTTTTCTTTTTCTAATGCTTTCTCTCAAAGCATCCTGTGACTTTCATTCACTCTTTACAGCTGATGTTACCTATTAAATCATTTTTGCAAAAATACATTTCTCTTTAAACTAAGTTCCCACTGAGGAAAGAGGTGGACTTCCGCATAGTGTCCCCCACAGTTTGTCTGGCTACTGATGAATGCCCAGTGACTATTGATTCTATGAATGATGAAGTAAGTGTGATCAAGGGTGCAGCAGGAGGGGATACTCAAGACTAAGGGCAGTTGGGGAGGGGATATGATTCAGAGGAGAGAGGTATGAGGAAATTGTGCAAATAGATAAGCAAGTGAGCCCCTCCCATGAAGGGTGAAACAGTTATGTAGAGTGCAGTCTATGGTCAGGTGGGAGTGAAGGACCTTGGTCCCGTGTGCTCAGACAGATAGCATTTTACAAATGTTTGAATCATCTACAACATCCGTAGTTAAACTTCTCCTGAAGAAGAAAACGGAGGAGGAAGGGGAAGACAAGGAGGTGCAATATGCATGCAATCTTCAGATGAGAAGTCTCCTTTCTTGTTCTGCAAGGGAACCATGCAGGGTCTCAGAATGGACTTATCATAGTTTGTCCAAAAGTTAGTGTGTGCATCTGTGTCTCCTAACTGGAAATCAGAAAGTGTTACTAAGTTCTGGGGCTATAAACATTATTGATTTAGGTGGGGAAAAATTGCATTATCATAACAGGAAAATGAAAGGGCTAAAATGTAGAAATTCTGCAATTTATTCATACAGATTCACCAAATTCCAGGAAAATGAGACAAAAAAGCATGAAAGGAGTAAGTCTAGGGAGGTAAATTGCTGACTGTACTGATAATCTGCATAACTGATGTTTGTATTATGTCTTGTGAAATTCTGGTCTTCTTAAGGCATCCTCGAGTGTGTGACATGGGTATAGGGAAAGAGAGGAGAAGACAGGCCAGATTTAGCCAGAATCACTGTTTTGTATGTCTGGATTCTTTCAAGTATTGGAGTGGATAAAGGGGACGTGAACTGGTCGCAATGCCATTTCAGTGGTGCAGGTAAAGGAGGGTTTGGTCCATGTGAACAATTTGAGACTAAACAACTATAAAGCCGGGCGTGGTGGCTCACGCCTGTAATCCCAGCACTTGGGAGGCTGAGGCAGGAGGATTGGTGCGAGTTCGAGACCAGCCTGGGCTACAAAATTGAGCGCAGGACCAGCCTCAACTGCATAGCGAGACCCTGTCTCAAAAAGACAAAAAATAAATAAATAAATAAATAAATAAATAAATAAATAAATAAATAAACAACTATAAAAAGTCATGAAAGAGTTTCAGATCTTCCCTATAGTGAAAGAGACAACACTGAGACCAGGTGCTGGCTTTTGTATTATTTAACCCAGGCTTGTAGCATTCATGACATAGGTGCAATGATCCTGAATCTCTTGCCAGCTGAGGCCAGACACAGCCCGGTCCTTTCACATAGCTCTGGGCTGTCATTAGCAATTGATCTGAGGCAGCTCTGGTGATGAAACTTATTTAACAATTTAGAGTCCAGAAAATAGAAAGATGTGTCAATAATTTCTCCAAATAACTTCTAAACAGTAGCACAATGATGGTTTTGTCTGGGGAAAAGAAATGAGTGTTTGTTAGATTTTCTAGCCACTCAGTACTGCTTGAACTGTTATTTGTATGACTGAGGGCTTTCCTACCTTAATATTAACATTTGCCTAAGAGTGCAGCCCACAACTCATTTCTGCTTTCATTGCCCCTTATGAATAGATCGTTCCAATTATTTGCACCTATGTAAAGCTTCTGATTGAAAGAGTGCACCATGATGTGGCAGGTGCTTCACAGAATCTATTCATGCGTGAAGGCTACTAGCTTTTGAAGGAATTAATGATAGCAATCTGCCAAATTTCTTTGGTGTGAACTGAGGGAGCTACACCTCACTGCAGAAGAAATCAGGTCCTAGCTGGAGCAGACGATTGCTGCACAATGGTCAATTGTACATAGACCATTGCTGTTGTCTTTGAACTCTAGACTTAATGCTTTAGTCTTCTTGAATATTATTTAATATTCCCTAGTGTGTTTCTTTTCTGGTTAATCTTGTGATAATGGGCCCAATTACTTGCAAGAATAAGAATATTGACTCTGGTTCTTAAAAGCAAAACAAAAGATAAACCTTTAATTTTTCTACTTTCCTTGGATTTGTTCTGCATTCCTACATAACAAATTATCCCATAATATACTGGGGTACAAGAGTAGTAAAGCTTCATTGTCTCTCATGGTTTTTGTTAAGTTAGTACTACTTAGGAGTGGCCTAGCCTAGGGATCACAGTACGGCTAAATCATTGAAATGTTTGATGAAATTGGAGAATCCACTTCCAACAAGACTAGCAAGCTACAACTGGTTGTTGAAAGTTGGCCTCAGTTCCTCTCCTTGTTGGTCTCTCTGTAGGTTTGATCTTGTAACAAGTGACTGACTTTCTCTAGAGCAAGAAATCCAGGAGACAGAGAGGAGAGGGAGGGGAGTGGAAAAGAGGAAGGGGAAGAGAAAGAGAGAGGGAGAAAGAGACAGAGAGAATATATTGCATTTTATGACTGAGTTTGGGCTGTCACACACCACCACTTCTCTACATTTTGCTCTTTAGAACCCTGTCACTAAGCACTGCCTACATCCAGGATGGTGGCCACTGCCAAGGAATCTGTAGACATGCATAAAACCACCAGCAGGGCTCTATACCATGGAGCCTTCCTCACAGTAAGTATGGTAACTTGACCTGTCCTATCATTCTGATTTGGTGAAAAGGATCCTAGAGGGCACAATGCCAAGTAGAGATGTGGAACGTAATATGTTGCCACTTGTTTCCCTGAATCTCTGATACCAACATGAGAATATACCCAGCTTAGACTACTGAATGATTAGCCTATGTACATGGTATGGCCTAGAGTATTACCTATCCATGACTGCATCAGACATTATCTGAAAACAAATCAGCATGAAACAACAAAAAAAAATTATTCTCATTTTGAATTCCTTTGGTTTGGTACTTCAGCAGTAGTTTGAAGTTGGTTCTGGATTAAAGTTCTGGCTCAGGGACTGGAGAGACATGAGAAGCTGACTGGGGCTGGTAATCGGGCCTCCAGGACAGCTCACACTCGTGTCTGCCAAGTTGACGCTGGAAGTAGAGACCTTGGTTTCTTGCCCTGTGAATCTCTTTATTAGGCTGATTAGGTGTCTTTACCACATCCCCTCCCCTGGGCTAAGTGATCCAAGAGCATAAGGCAGAAGCTATCATAAATCTTCTATGGTTAACTGCTGGACTTAGTCTCTTTTGAGGCTAGCCTGTTTGCTCACAGCACAGCACTATTTTATGTGACGTGAGCCTTGGGAAGTAGGACTCACAGAGGACCATGTTGGAGGATCACAACCATTGCAGGTTGTCTCAGGCCAACTAACACCAGCCCGTTGCTAGCCACACAGAAGAGGAAGTGAGCCCTGGAAGGTCAACTGAGCCACTCTGCATCCCAGATGCCCAGATGTGTGGGCAGTAAGTGAGGGTTGTGGTTGTGTATTTGGTGGCTATGATAAGGAGCTGATGCATGCACTTTAATGACACTGGCAGAAATCTAGATGGTCAGGAATTAAAATTACAAGAAGTTTCAGTTTTCCAATTGAATACTACAAAGATGCATATACAGGTAGAATCTCTGGATGCTGAGGACTTTTATTTTAACAACTTGTGCACATCTATACATTTTATGCATTGATTTATCTTGAAAAATAAAATTACAGGGTAAATGTATTTAGCTATTTTTGACCTGAATATTTTTGAATTATTTTGGGGCAAAAAAGGTAGAGTAGTTTTTTTCCCAAGTATTTCACACGTTAAAAAAAAAAAGAAAATATATATATATATATATATATATATATATATATATATATATATATATATATATTTTAAAGTATAGTTTGTATAGAAACTGGGCATGGTGGCGCATGCCTGTAATCCTAGCTCTTGGGAGGCTGTAAACAGGCGGATCACTAAGAGTCTGATCTAGTAGTGAGACCCTGAACACCCTGTAAACCCTTCCCCACCAAACAAAAAATATAGTTTGTAAGAAATTAAATTCACCTGTACTAATGGTAGTTTTGTGAACTTTGGTTAATGTGTATAGTTAACGAATCACCTCCACAATAGAAATATAGCTCATGTTTACTGTATCCCCTCTTGAAGTTTGCTTATGTAATGTGTTAATTGTTATTATTTTATTATTTTTTGCATTTAATTTTTTATTGAAGTAAAATGAATGCAGAAAAATGCACAAGCCATGAATGTGGCTTGATGCATTTCGGCAGGTATATCCATAATTTTAATCAAGAAGTAGGACACGATAATCATGCCATGTCACCTTTCCCAGTGGTGACACTAATCTGTCTTTGATCACCATAGGTTCATTGCTGTTTGTTTATTTGAACATACATGTGATTAAATGAGAAGTAGAGTTGGCCTTTCTCATCTGTACATTTTATAACCAGTTGCCTTCATCTGAAGATGTACTGATGTTATTCTTATCCTGATTCCCTAAACAATACAGAGTAACAATTATTTATGTAACATTTATGTTATCCTAGTTGTCGGTAACCTAAAAATGAGAGGACAGGTATAGGCTACATGCCAAAATTATGGCACTTATGGAAGAGACTTGAGCATTTACAGATTTTTGTGTTTGCAGGGGCCCTGGAGCCAAGTCCTTATGGGTATGGACTGTATGCACTTCACAGTCTTATTTATTTTATTTTTTTTTTTAGCAAATATGCTTGTGAGTTTACTTATTGTTGCTACATGTAGTTGTACTTTGTCAGTGCTCCTTGATGCCCAGGATGCTATCACAGGAGCTTAATAACAAAAACACCTGGTCTGTTTGCTGTTTAGGGCTCTTATTAATAGACTGCTATGAACAGTCTGGTACATACTTGCTTGCACTTCATGTGTCTTTTTTTTAAGCGGATAGTAGAAATGTAGATGAATAAAAAGTGCCCATTTATCTTGATTCAATATGAATCATATGATATTTTGAATACTGCTAAAAGCCAACATAAATTTTAGAGATTTTCCCTGATTAAAGATCAGGCCCAAGGTTTATACTTACTCTTTTTTATGAGCAAAAGAAAATAGAGTATATTGAGAAATTTGAGAAGTAGGTTAATAAAATGGTCAGACTGTTTTTCACAGCCTGAGCTATACTGAAACCATCTTTCTTCATCACTGTTTTCTTTTCCTTCTTTCCTCAAATCATTTGTAAATAGATGTGAATTTTAAAAGCTGAGTTGAACAGTCCTCAGATTGGGACAGTTTTTGTAGAAGTGAAGATAAAGACAAATTATTTCAAATTTTCTCTAAATGGATCCTTTCTCTGGGAAACAGATTTGGACTTTCATAAACCCTGAGACATTTTCTGTTGTTTCAGATTTTGTTCTGCTTATTATATCCTGCCAGATGAGCCTTCATAAACTGTAATGAAGGCCATCCAGCCTTGGTAGGCCACATCCTCTCTACCCCTGAGGCTCTTATGGCCCGGCCATTAAGGTAACCTAACATTTTATTCACCCTTGATGATAGACAAGTTCCAATTTGGGCTGGCCAGGCACATGAAATGATCTACAAATGGCAGGTTGTGGTCTGTTATTTTATAGACTACAGGCTAGTTTGAAACTCCTGTTCCATCTTGGGAAGGTCACCTCTTCAAAATTGGAATCACTTTCATAAAATGAGGAAGAGAGGAAAAGTTCCCTATATCCCACTTGCCGTATGTGTTTTAAGGAAAGAAACTCACAAATGATATTTGCTTCTGGATCTTTTATTGAATAAGCCACCAGTTAATTCTTTTATTTTCATCTTTAGTAGTAGAGACACAACCCAGAGCATGTGCACAGAGTTATGCTCACCAGCCCTTTTGTTTTTATTTTGAGGCAGGGTCTCACTAAGTTGCTAAGAGGCTGAAGCTGGTCTTGAACTTTTAGTGTCTTGCCTCAACCTCCCGGGATGCTAATTAGAGGAGTATGCCATCCTACCCTGCAATGTACCCAGTTTTGAAAAGACATTTGTACCATGGAATCTATGGTAGATATATGTGGTCAGTTCCCCAGGGTCCCCTTTTCACTGGCCTTTCCCAAAAGCCCTTAATGTCTGTCCCAGATAAGTGGATCCCCACCCACATCTTCAGAGACCCTACTAGTGACATGAGCTGCGTCTTTATCCTCTCTGATCTGCTTATTATCGTCTACACATTGTATGTTAGGCCCATCACACCACCATAACTCACTTCTGATATTTTGTTCTTTGCTATGGGAATAGCACTATGCTGCCAGTTTGTACAAGTTGATAATAGAGGTCAGCAATTGATGGCAATGATTTCCTGCAAGGCCATGACTCATTATGCATGAAAACAACATCAAGGAAGCAGGGTCTGCTAGATTTAGGTTCTGCTGCTCCTCACTCTTCTGAATTATGCGGGGGAAAAGTGTTTCTTATCTTCTGTTCCCATTTCAGTGCTGCCAACCTATTCTCATTCCCATACCTTGACAGTGAGGACATGTAAACCTCTGGAGCTTGCCCCCTCTTCACTTATGATGATCTCAACTCACACTGCAAAAGAAGTCAGTTAATTAGCCTCAAGAGTTGGGGTTTGTGTTTCTTCTCTTCAAGGGAATTGGACTCAGACAAGTATGCAGGGCTTGGTGTTGCAATCTCATTCTCTTTGAGCCAGAAAACTCACTCAATAGGAGTCGTTTCATTTCTATGTATGCAGCTTGGAGAGGAATATAGTGAAATGAATAGCCTTTTAATTTAATTGGCTTCCCAGTGTGAATCCAAAAATAGAAGGCACAATCCATCTTAGAGTTAGTGAAGAAATCACTGAGGCCCAGAGCTCAGCACATCACACACCCAAGAGTCTAAACACCTTCTGCTTTGATGGCAGGACCTCTGCTGAAGCTGGACTGAGACAGGTGTTGTTGGGATCCAGCCCCAATGCGTGCTGTGTCTATTTGTTGGTTATTATTTATGATTAGCCACTCACCTTCAAACACAAAATCCGGATACTTTGAAGAAGAAAACCAAGTTTCATGCTTATGTATAGTATTTTTCCAAGTCAAAACAGAAGCTCTAAAGGGAAGACAGCCAATGCATTTTGAGATTTGAAAGTAGAAATAAAAGAGGATGTCATAGTGTGGCTAGAAAAGAAACCCTGGTTCAAAAGCTGTGAGGAAGTCCTGTGAAATTTCAGTCTTCTACCTGCAAGAGACACATCCTGCTGGGATGTCCTGGTGTAAATCTTGTCTTTGGGTTGAAAGTGGAGAAAAGAAGCTATATGCCGTCTGGGCTGTGGGCCAGTGTTTGAAGTTATGTAGTTTAAACCCATCTAAACCTCTCGGTGTGTCAGTGGAGCCCCTCAGCAAAATTCTGGTGAGAAGACACTTGCAGGTGTTTCCTAATGTTGCAGGGGACAAACATTAGCCTTCTGAGGACAGCAGATTTTTGCCCCCAAGGATCCTTCCTTATTCCCTGATAGAAAATAAAGTCACTCATATTTAATTTCTGTGAAATTTCTATTTTTTCCCTCTTTCAAATGAAAGCAAATTCTTTAGGTTCAATGATATGTTCTTCTCTAGAATTTTGGTGAGATTCCAATGCTGAGAGGGACAAATTAGAGAAGGCTGTAGAAAAGCCCTTTTGTTTAAAATAAGAGAGTAAACCACATGATTTTGGCTGAACTAGATGGTTCCAGGGAGGAGCATAATCAAGGTTCTTTTCTTGTATAGAGCTTCCCACATGGTTTGACTTCAGTCCTGGTAGTGGGACAGTTTCACAGACATTCCTGGCCTGCCCCAATGACAGTGGGGACAATTCTGTTCTCTCTCTTAACCACATTCTCTCTGTACTTCTTTTTAAATTGCCTCACATCATTGACCTCAACAAATTTATTTAAGAGTTGTTAGTGAATTTTGGTTCATATCCTCACCGTCAGCTCTCTGCAGACTTGTTGGGCATCTCCCTTCTTGGCCTTTCTTCTAGTTCCTGGCCATCCTCACATGGCTCTCTAGGTATGCTGAGACTTTTAGGATGTCACCTCATTAATTCTCAGAACAACCTACATAGGTTTCTGCTTAACTGATGGAGAAAGGGACCTTAGAAGAGTGAAGGTCCCTAGTTCCCTGTGTACCCACATTCAAAATGGGCACAGTGTACCTCCCAAGATTGTGTTTTAGAATTCACAGCCTCCATCATCCAGATTTGTCCTTGAAACTTAATTAATAATTGCTCACTAAAATCACCACAGTTTTATGGAAACCTCAAACATCTTCTACAACTGATTTGTTTATTTACTTACGGAAGGCTTGCAAGTAGCCAGTCTGAGAGCATTATTCAGTTCTCCTTGCTGCTGATTGACTTCTGCTCTGTAACCCATCTCAGGTCCATAGCCCAGCATTCCTACGTCATCATAGGTTGCTGTTACCACTCTCAGATCCCCAAAGCCCTAAGATCCTTAAGTTGCCACCAGAATGCTCTGCACCTTTCAGCCTTTATTAATACAGTGTTTTGTTTAATGTAAATTATATAACAGAAGGAGTCATAGCCTATTTAGAACTTACACTAGGAAAACAGCTAGCTTTCTGACCATAACTGAAATTTACATTTTTTCAAAATTTTCTGATGCACAAAGAATGCAACCCTTGCGAATTTGAGAGGTCCACTGTATTCCCGATACTTGGAGCAAGGTCCATGCCCCTAAGGAATACATCTCCACCTGAGGAATCAGAGTTGCTAAGCTGGATTTAGGCTGCTGGTATTATTTAGAGTTAATTGGTCTGAAGTACTACCCTACAGGTGAAAGCAGCTTCTCTGCTTGCCATTGCTGATGAAAGAAGGTGTGGTTCTGTTCAGGTGCAGAAAATAAAACATGAAAAGTGGGGACTGATTCCTCTGCTTTACAAACTGCCTCAGTTTGGAAGATGTTTGCTTCCCTTCCTTGGTGTTTCACTTGGTGTTGGAAGAGGAAGTATTACTTCAGTGTTGTAGTTTCTGGAGAAAGCTGCACACTGACTTCCAGAACTGCCGCACTGACTTACAACAGCAGGAATAAACTGCTTTCTCCTCAGGCTAACCCACAAGTGCTACTGCCCGTCCTTTTGCATCCGTGCTGATGAGGCCAGCGCTGTCGCCCATCTGATGGCAGCCTTCCCAGCAGTTGTGAGGTGACGTGACACTGAGGTTGTGATTTTCATTCCTCTTGCAACAAAAGACTGAGCATGTTTTCATGTGGCACATTTATCTTCCTTTTGACTAATGTCTAGTCTGGTGTTTTGACAATTCTACAATTGGTTCATTTATGTCCTGGATATCAAGTAGTTGGAATTCCTTGTATAATTTATCTTCTTCTCTGATGTATAATTTGCAAATATTTTCTCCCATTGTATGGATTATATCTTCATTCTACTCTTTCTCTGTGCAGAAATTCCTTGAATTTTCTGCAGTCCCATTTTTACCTTTTTTATTTCATCGTTTATGCTTTTAGGGTCATATCTGAGAAATAACTGCCCAAACCAATATCCTGAAGCATTCCCTCTATGTTTTTTTTTTCCTAATAATTTAACACTTCTGCTTAAGTCTATAATTCATTTTGCCTTGACTCTTGTATAATGTTCAAAGTGCAGATATTTAGTTTCCTTTTTAAAATATATTTTAATGTACTTAATAGAGTCCACAGTGTCTCACTATACAGATAGTACTCATAGTGATTCAATCTCATTTCCCATCTCAGCACACCGGGGCTAAAACCCCAGACCCGGCCTTCATTTTTCTTAATACCATCTACTTATTTGTTTATTTTTTTAATTTTTTAAAATTTATTTACCTTGGTACAGGCTCTTACTATGCAGCGCAGACTCCTAGTGATTCTCCTGTTTTCAGCCTCCCCAGCACTGGGTTTATAGGCATGATCTACCATCAGTGGTCAGCTCAGCACACCGTGGGGGCAGGGCTGGTGCAGCATGCAGGACAAGGGAATCGAACCATAATCCTTCAGCTTGCCAAAGCAAGCTCTCCGTCCACTGAGCTACTTTGCTGGCCCCATGTCATTTATTAAAATCACGTATTAAAAATTTTTTTTTTGTATTTCCATGTTCCTTCTAGCATTACTCACAATAGGAAGAACATGAAAAAAAAAAAAAAACAAAAAAAAAAAACTCAGTGAAATTTAACAGAGGAATGGATTTTTAAAATGCAGTAAAGAGACATAGTGAATTACTACTTAGCCATAAAAAGAATGAAATCCTATCATTTTTGGTAACGCAAATGAAACTGAATATTTTCACATTAAGTTAAATAAGCCAGGTGATGAAAGACAAGTACTGTGCTCCTATGAGGCCTGTAAAAGAGTGGATTGCATAGAATTTGAGAATAACATGATAGTTAGAGGCTCCACAAGGGTTGTCCAGGGAAAGAGGGGAGGTTGCTTAATGAATCAAAGTTTTGTTTTGGTGCTTTGTTGTACCGTATATATTTCAAAATAGCTAACAAATAAATAAATAGGGAGGGGAGTGTTCTTAGTGCAAAAAGAGATAAATACTTAAAGTGATGGATATGCTAATAGTCTGGTTTGAGACTTCTGCAATCTTTACATGTAAGTAAATATCACATTAGACCCCCTAGATATATACAATGATTATCTGTCAGTTAAAATAAAGCTTCCATAATGAAAGAAAAGACAGTGCTCTTTAGAGAATAGGACACAGAGAAGCAGGCCCGGCTGCCAGCTCTGCTGCTCAGTGTATAAGACAGGGACACCCTACTGTAGAGTGGGCCCCTGAGGACTCTTGTGCCAGCCTGGAGGGCTGGGCAGTCTGCTAGCCACACAGTGAGTCTCCTAGCAGAGGGGCGTACATGCAAGAGCTGTGCGTGGAGCCGCACGCACACATGGGCTTTTATCTCTCTCACCTTTGGGATTATTTCAGACTTCCTTCTTGGGCTGTTAATAATTAATAGCGCTGGCGTTTATAAGCCAGGGGTAATATGTTTTGATTTGGTCGTTTCTTTTCATGAATTATAGATATCATTTAAAAGCGATTTTTTTTTTTTTTTTAAAAGAAGTCCAAGTAGGGAACAGAAGTTGTTGGGAGGTCAGAGGATATGAGAAGGCATGAGCTCTTGCTTTGCCGTCATCCGTCAGGTCTAATAAATAGCTTTCAGCTTGAAGGAGTTTGAAACTGCTGATAGCTCCTGTTTTTCTCCTCATCTTCCTTCATGGGAGGGAGAGCACCACCGAAGCTGGAATACAGATGGCTACCTTTGGCCAGAACTCTCCTCTGTGTGGGCATGGGTCTCCATAGGAAGGAGACCCTTACAAGCATTACATGGGATAGACCTCCGAATTGCTACTGCGTTGACAAACCTAAATTCTGAACACACCCAGAATCAGAAAACTGAAGTTTTCATGTTGACATTGTCTCTGACTATGGCTTTGAAAAACCAAATTACCCCTCTGGGGTTCTTATCTCTTGAATGCCAGAGTAACATCAAACTCATCAAGTAAATAAGATTGTTCTGAAAATGAAATTAGATTGTATTTAAAAATCTATTCATTCAAATTCACTGTTAAGAAAATAAAAAAAAACAAAAAAACAAGATGCAACCAAAAAAGATGTTTACTAAATGTATCTAATAAATAACATTTATCTAGAATATAGAACATTTGCTATTCAATAATAAAAATATTGAATACAACATATTTTAATAGATGCCTTACAAAGAAATATTCATAAATGTCCAATAAGCACATTAAAAGATGCTCAACATCATTTGTCACCTTGGAAATGCAGAGTAGGTCTACCATGAGATACTGTTGTGTAGTGCTAGAGAGCAATTGGAATTTTTGGGCCAGCTCATATGGCTGGAAATTGAACAGACACTTTAGAAAAGTTGGACATTTTCTTCTAAGGGTAAATATACACTTGCCATATGCCCCACCCCTTCAACTTCTAAGTATTTATTCAAGATAAGTGAAAGCCTGTTCATCTAAGTCCGGAGCAGCCCTATCCCTACTCACTCTAAACTGACTGATGAATAGATACGCTAACAATGGTGTGTCCATACGATGGACTGCTGGTCAGCACTGAGAGGACACACTGTCAATAAAACACAAACTGAATATGAAACTTTTACTCTAAAACAAAAATAGCTAGACTCAAAGGACTAGTTTATGGCTCCATTAATATACAGCACAAATCTTATAGCAGGAAATGGTCAGGAGTTTGCCTATACAGAAAAATGGGGGTGGGTAGATGATTACAAAAGAATATAGGAACACTGTTGTTCTTGTTTTTGCTTAGTGATGTTCATTCCTACTGTATTCTCATGCTGTCAGTCTACCTGTTCAGTCCCTCAGGTGCTCAAAGTGGCAGTGTGGACCACCACAGCCAGCTAGAGCATAAGCGAACATTTTGCAATGATGGGAGTAGTCTATTTTCACTGTGATAGAGTTAAACACGTGTTTATATTGTTGTAGCATATCAAAACATCCACAAAATGCATTTTCTTTCTGAGGTTCATCCTGTACTCCTTCTATTACCATGCCTTCAGGTTTACTATCTGTCTTACTGTGGTGTCTTCTACTAACACTATTCAGTGTAGGTTTTTAACTTTAGGCATGACTGCAGTGTTTTTCTAACTTTGACAAGTTAGCTTTGGGTTTTCTTTTATTTTCTGTCTCTGTTGGTAAGTAAAATAAATCAGATCCACATGTGCAAACATCATATTATCTCCTTGTGTGTGAACCTGAAAGAGTAAATAAAATCTGATAGGTGCAGTAGATACTTTGAAAGGGGCAGTATTTGTTCAATGGGAAGGAAAAACTGAGGTGAAGAAAAGGACCAAAGAAAGAAGGATAAAAGATATGTGTAGATGCAGAATAATCTGCACAATTTCTGCTGGTCTCTTAAAGGAACACTAATTGCTTAAAATTTTTCTTATTTATTTATTTATTTATTTAGTGGGACCAGGGTTCAAACTCACAACCTTGCACTTGCCAGGCAGGCACTTATGCCTTGGAGCTATCTCCCCAGCCCCCAGTTTTTCTCTTCTTATTCTCATAATTTTTTTTCCTTTTTAAAATTTCTTATAACTTTTATGTTGTTCTTTTGGTTTGATTAAAAACCAATTTTCTGTAGTGATCTGCCTATTTATAGCCTCCCAACAGCTGGAATTACAGGTGTACACCACCATGCCCAGTCTCAGTTGCCATCTCAGCGTACCCCGGGGGCAGAGCTAGCATAGCAGGCCCAGGCATAGAACTGCTTGCAGGCACTTTAATCCACTGAACTATTTGGCTGGCCTTTACTACTTTGTATTCTTTAAAAAAGATTAAAAATGTATTATTATAGTGAATTTGCCCTGCTTCAGTTGAATGGTGGTTGACTTGGAGAAACTCAAAGTTTAAAAAAAAAAAGTGAATGAAACCACAGATAAAGGGAAAGTATTGCATTTAGAGTAATTGTTTCAGTAATGTCTTTATATGTTAATTTTATAATCTGTGTTATGTCTCTTTTTATAGATTGATTTCCTTCCTTATTTGTTATATATCTCGTCTTTTGCATGCCTGGTCATTTTTAACTTTTTTGTGACAGTTGTTATCATTTCTACATCGTTAGGTGCTAGAGCTTTGGTAAAATGACTTGAATTTTATACTTCCATGTTGCCGTTGCCTTTGAACTTTATTAGGGAGAACTACAGCCTTTATTCCCGGGCTAATTTGGTTTCACTTCTGTGCCAGTGCTCCATAGATCCAGAAGTGTTTCTCTTCTGCTGCTGAAATAGGGACTAATTTCAGGTTTGAAAGAGCTCTGAGAAATTTCCCAGCTGCTCCTTTCTGATGGCTCTGCCCCTGGGCTTGGGTAGCTGCCTGGCTTACCTGAGCTGCTCAGGACTCCAGCCTGAGCCCCCACTGGGAGCTGCGTGCCCTGCAGGGCCTCGAAGCTCTCTCTGAGTCTCTCTTCTGTGCCCTCTGTGCTGTAACCTGGCTTCCCTGACTTCCCTTCTTGGCTCCCTGTGTGGATTCCCTTCCCTGTGCTTTTGTGTCTAGCCTGTCTGTGGGGACAGTCCTAAGATTTACCTGGCTTCTTTTTTTTCTTCTCTCAACAATTACTGTGCCTTGCTGCTATTGTCTAGAGTCTGAAAAATATTATTTCATGTATTTCATTTGGAGTTCTAGTTGCTTAAGGTGGGTGTGAAAATCTCATCCTTGTTCCAAATTTGTGTGTTTTATTGAACGCAAGCTGCACACAAATAACTATTTTGACCGTGACACATTCTCACCATAGTTTGTGAGATTAAGAACAGCGTTAGAAAACTCTTGCTTCTTGAGGAAGGGATGAAAGATGACAGAGAGGACTGACTGCACATGGCACAGAACTACATGACTTTATCTCTGTGGCTCTGTTGCACCTACATCAAGCAGATGATTGCTGAAATCCTTCTAATTGCACCATTTTAGAGCTTGATGACTCTGTACCTCTTTGCACAGATATGCTCAAGCAGCTAGAGGGTCGAAGAGTCTCATGCTCCCAGAATAGCCTTCAGCCAGTGACTTTTGGGGGGTTGTGTGTAATGCTCAGGCCCCCTCACTTTTCAGAGAGCTCTGCAACATCCTCTATGCTCCTTGCAGTCTCCCCAGGATACCTGAATGGCACACCCTTCACTCTAAGGCTTTTGTACATATTTCACATGATCCCTTTTCTTCACCCCACCCAACAATTAGTATATCCTTGAATAAACTCCCAGATAAGCCACTCATATTTGGATCTTTTTTCAAGGTCTGCGTCTGGGGATAATATGATGGTCACCAACAGTGCCTTAAATGGCATCCAGCTGGCCAGTGCTCAGTCATTCCCCACCGGAAAAGACCAGCCCCCACATGTCTAGCGTGTTCTCAGTTCCCTGCTGACCCTGACCTATGATGTCATCCATGAGCGGTGTATCTCTTGCCATTTGGCAGTGGAAGTCTCCAAAGGTAACCCATTTGTAGAGAGCCATTTT
This sequence comes from Myocastor coypus, assembly GCA_004027025.1. Lineage (NCBI taxonomy): Eukaryota > Metazoa > Chordata > Mammalia > Rodentia > Myocastoridae > Myocastor > Myocastor coypus. Next base: position 11,733 of record PVJA010014531.1, on the reverse strand, counting down.
GACAGTAAACACAATATTGAACATGCCTTTCATTTTTGACTTGGTGAGTGATTATGTTTCTACTAGTGTACTTAAAGAAAATAAATGAAAGTCTGGTCTGGGTAAGGCTTGGCTCTCAGACTTTGTCTTGCAATTCTGAATATCAAGAATAGACTATGTGAAAATGATAGTTACAGTCTATTCTGTTACAGTAGAATACAGGTTGAGCATTCTTAACTTGAAAATCTGAAATAATGAATACTCCCAAATTCAAACCTTTTCATGTCTTGGCGTAATGCCACACATGGACAATTTTACACCTGATCTCATACAACCGATCATAGTCAAATCACAGATGCAACAAAACATTGCATAAAATCCCTCTGCCTGTGTATAAATTATGTGTGAAACTTAAATGACTTGCTTTCAGGCTTGGGCTCTATCCCCAAGACACCTCATTGTGTAAATGAAAATATCCCAAAATCTGAAAATATCCACAGTCCAAAAACATTTCAGGTCCCAAGATTTATAAATAAGAGATATTCCACCTGTACTCTGTGGTCATTGCAGTGATTTTAATAGTGGTTGTATTTTGCTGGAGAAAATTATTTATAGCTTGTTGTTGGGTAGAAGATACAAGTTATATAGCAAGAAGGGCACAGTATGTTATATACTTTGGTTGTGTAGCAAAGGACATTTATGCTTGGATTTTGACCTTACAAAAACTGGCCTGAGCCCTGCCAAGCCCAACCCTTGCCTAAGACTTCAGCTCCTCCCAGAGCCGTTTGCTTTATGTTCACCCAGATGGCATCATCCAGCAAAATGAGCAGTCCCAGGCAGATCTTTCTGCAGTTCCTCCTGAAATGCCTTTTGAGTTCCTCCAAATCGAGAATGCGCTTCTTCTTGCCCACTGCCCACAGCTCACACTAGCCAGGCTGAGAGGCTGGAAAATCCCCTCTGTGAGCCATAGCTTTCTTAGCTCAGCATACAAAGTCAGCCCCAGCACAGGGGACATTTTTTTTTTTTTTTTTTGCTTTGGCTTCAGCATGTTTCTTCAAAATATTTGAGTGTCATCTTCACTGACACTGTAGTGGAGTTTATAAGTGGACTATTACCTACAAGTCTTTTCTGAGTACCTTTTGTGTGCTTTGTGCCCATGCGGTAGGAAACGCGTAGGTGTATACTGAGGAGTGAAGACAGAGGGCTGCTTTAAGGAAATAATTTGAATGAGAAGTGAAATTTCTACTTGTTACCTGCCCACTTTTCCATTTTTAATGATTTTCCTCTACATTAAGCACTTGCTGAACCATAGGGATGCAAGCCAGGGCGATGGCTCATACACCTTCAAAGAGAATGTTTCAGAGGGACAGGACATGACTTTTGGTGAGAGTTGGGAAATAAATGAAAATAATGACTTCAGAGTTTATTTTGGGATGGGTGTATGGGAGAAACAGAGTCAGAATTTTTGAGCTGCCTAAGGTAAACTTGTCAATTTAACAACTGAAGGATAAATCCCAGAGATTAAATGATTTTTAAAATACTGACAACTAACAAGTAGTGAATGAGGACAGCTGAGTATTTTCATAAAGTAGAACTTCAAATATTTTCTATTTATTTACTCAGGGCAGAACCTGCGTCTCCTTGAACCTCTGTTTTCACTTAAATGAGCCCAGAGTAGGTAGAATCACATTAAAATGAGGCATGGGGTTGGAAGGATCATTTTAGTGGAGTGATTTTCAAACTAGTGAATGAATCAGAGTTGCCTGAAGAATGTTAAAAAAGTAGCAAGACTCAAATGTCACACTTAGAAAGTTTTCTGATTCAGCAAGCATAATGTAGAGCCCAGGGAATAAACTACTCATTTGTTGGCCAGGTAACTCCCCAGTGCAGCAAAATATTGGACCTGCCTTTGCCAAAGCCTTGGTCAGTATGGAATTGAGAGGGACTGGTATATTGGAAAAAGAAAATAAGAAATTTACTCATGGCACTCTGACCAGTTCTTCCTTCCAGTGTAAATTCATTTCTACTTTGGTAGGTACAGCTGAGGTGTGATTGAGAAATAACATTAATCTCTCTCAAGATACTCATACTTTGGGCATACATATCCCATAGTTTTTCCCACCTTCTGAAGCTGTTCTGGGAGTTCTCCTTCACATTTTTAGTTACAGAATTCTGATTGCTTCAAAGTCCTGAATCAGTTCAAAACCTTTACTTTTCATGGTCATTTTGTTTTGGGGGAATAGCCAAAAGTTGCATGGTGCCTGATCTAGTAAAGTTCATGAGTACAAACTATACCGTTTTTTATGAGCTTGTCTTTTCATTGGCTGGCCTGGATATTGATACTATGTTTACTGTATTTTTTATTATACCTTGTAGAAACACCCATGAAAGAAGACTTGAAGAGCTGTTTCAAAAAGTGGTAAGGAGAGATAAGTATATTCAAAATGGGGGGCGGTTTTTCTATGTATTTAGGACAGGATCTGCAGGGTCTACAGGGTCTCACTATGTAGATCAGAGTTGTGATTTTCCTGTTTTCAGCCTCCCAAGCACTAGGATCACAGGTGCTCGCCAGCACACTTAGTCTCAATTGTGTCCTGGATCAAACCCGGGCTGCTGTACTCTGCCTAAGCAAGCATTTTAATCCACTGAGCAATTTGGCCAGCCTGAGGGGAGTATTTTGAGGGATATTCATGTCAATGTCTTTTACTGTAATAAATTATTAAATTTTAAGCATTTACCATATATCTTGGTCACTCCTTGTACTCCCAAATAAAATGCACATTGTTATAGGAATTCGCCACTTTGCGGGAAGATGGATTTAGGTCTAGTGAATTGTCTTCTGCTTTACAATGATAGTGGAAATAGAGCTATAGGGCAAAGTATATCTCTTTTGAGAGGTAAACAGTACATGTGACTCTGAGCTCTATCTTATAGAACACTGCTTTCATATTTTATCATTTTGTTTTGAATCCTTCCCCTTTTGCTATAATATAAACTCAAACCACAATATTTTATTTCCTTTTCCAATAATAAGCAGCTTCCGACCTCACTGGTAAGTCTGACAGATTTTCCTTATCATTTGCTTGATAAAAGGCTCAGTAACTTTCGGCAGTCCTGTTGGTGGCTTCTTCCCACATTTGAATGAAATACAAAACAAAAGGCTTACACTGCCAAGGAGTAGGCAGGTGTGTTTATACTGATTCTATCTATAGCTGCTGTTTATTTTGTTGGAGAATGGGTTTCTTCACACTGTGAACTTCAAGATGACAGAACTTTAAGATTATGTTAGTTCAAATGCTCTTTTCCTGTCTTTTCATATTTCCAACTTTGTTCATGTTGGAATTTCAGGAAGACCTATTCGTGGAGGTTTGATGGAATTAGAGGCCCCATCAGTGGACTAGGCAGAGACTTCATCTGTCTTGGAGAATGGATAAACACTATTAGAACAAAGTCATCTTCCAAAACAATAACCACTTTATAATTTTAATGAAGCCAGAGGTTGACTGGCCTGTCCTATCGACCTTCCTGACATTGCTCATTTATGTCCTTTATTTGTACATATTTATAGTACATGATGAGTGCACTTACTGGGGGAGCTGATACATGTATATAAAATATCTTAGTTATTTTTCATCCCTCACTTCTCCCCTCCCTTCCAACTCTTTGTCCCCTTCCTATTTGCAAAAACTCTACTTTCAGTTTTAAAATTTTCTTTTCGTCTTGGTCGCTTCCTCCATCTCTTTGTTCTGTTGCCTATATGAAAATGAGCTCCCTACTTCCCATTATTTTTTATTTTGCTCTTTACTTATATTTTGAGCTTCTTGTATAGTAGAAAGCATGCAATATTTAAGCTTAAGTGTCTGACTTATTTCACTTACTACTACATTCTCAGGGTGTATCAACTTAGCCATGAATACCTGAAGTCTTTTATTCTGTATGGTACAGTAATACTTCATCATGTATAAATACCACATTGGGCCGGGCGTGGTGGCGCACGCTTGTAATCCCAGCACTCGGGAGGCTGAGGCAGGAGGATTGGTGTGAGTTCGAGACCAGCCTGGGCTACAAAAGTGAGCTCAGGACCAGCCTCAACTGCATAGCGAGACCCTGTCTCAAAAAAGACAAAAAAAAAAAAAAATACCACATTGTTAATTTCTCATCAGTGGATGGCTCAGTAGGTTGATCTCAGGTGGGATGATTCTGGTCCCCAACATGCATCTTACCTCCAGACCAACTAAGGCATGTGCATTGAGAAGGAAGAAGGAGAAATCAAATATATATATTTTAAAACTTGTACTTGGATCAAAGTTGCTATCCTTCCATTGGACTAGACAAGAAGCCTGGCCCAGCCTAGAGTCAGAGTGGGGGATCACTACCAAAGCCACTGAATGAAGCAGAATTTGAGACTACTAATATGATGAATATAACACAAATATTAAATTGATGAGTGATGACTTGAATAAAAGAAATAGAAATACAATTATTCCCTTTATCATTGCTGAAAACTGTACTGGCTTTTAGAAAATAACCACGATGATAAGAAAGTGCTCTGACAATAGTGAGTACACATTGATTGAATATATGTATGTAGAGAGAAGGAAGATGAATGGTGAGATTTCTTATTTGTTTCTTTTTTTCCCCTCCCAAACCCAAAGCAAAAAGAGCTTTTTGGACTTTTGAAATCTCTTCTATCAGTTCTCTTGGGAACTGTAAGAGGATGGTTTTAAGGACATTGTCGACTGAAATATCTTTTTCTAAACAAAAAATGCTCTCAGTTTTGATGTTTCAAGTTTGACATCATGAGGTATCTGTATTCCAAATGTGGAATTCATCTTTGTTTTAGAGTGTCAGGAAAAAAAATAACATAGAGAGAGAAGAAGAGAGGAAGGAAGGAAGGAAGGAAAGAAGGAAGGAAGGAAGGAGGGAGAGAGGAGAAGAAATCTCTAAATCAACTAATTATTACTGCTAAGTAAAAGTTATAAGTTTTTCATAGATCTATGCTCAAGTTTAAACAGTAACTGAAATGAAGCAATACTGCTTTTATGTATCTTTGTTTTGCATACAAGGATTGCCAAGGAAGTACTGTAGATAAGCATCTTCACTGAAACAATGCAAGTTAAAATGGTATGGTTACATATAAACTGAATTTATTTTCAGAGGCTATCTCTTTTTTTCAGCACCAGAGATCGACTTCTGGACAGTGTGCTTGCCAGACAGGCACTTAGACCACTGAGCTATCTTCTTGGCCCTAAAGGCTAATTTAAAGTACAACAGTGAAGAACATTTTTTCTGAGTATTGCTTACCAACGTTTAAAGGAGATAATATAAAAACATAGAACTTTCAGTCCATTCATTCAGACAGTACATTTGTTAGGTGCTTGGGAATTCAAGAGAAGAATGAGGGGAATCCCATAACTAGAAAATCTGAATCTACAAATGTCAGGGGCAAGAATAGCTAAAGGTACTGAGGCAAGGCTAATTCCTTGTTACTGTGGAGGGGTCCAAGTATTGGCAACAGCAGCATTGCCTTGTGGGACAGACTGGACACTACCCAAACCTACTAGATAGAAACCTACATTTCAATAAAGCCTCAGGGACTACGCACATTAGTACTTGAGAAGCACTGGTTTATAATGAAGCTATGAATTAGAGGTCATATCTCTAGATTTTATAGAAGCACTGATGTTATAAAATTCTTATTTGCAGATAGCTTTTGAGCTCAGTGTTTATATCTATGAAAAGGGGATTCACAGGCAGGGGAGATAGCTGGGTGGTCTAAGGGCCTGACTGGTCAGCGCAAAGGTTGAAGTTTGATCCCTGGTACCACATGCCAGCCCCAGAACAATGAGTGCTATATTGGCCACCAGGGAGGCTGAGATAGGAGGATCACTACAAGTCCAATCTGTGTAGCAAGAGACCATGTACAAAATAAATAGATAAATTAAAAATTATAAAGAGAGGGAGGGATTCACAACTTTCATGCATGCCTGTCAAAAGTTGTTGAATAGATCAAAGCATAAAGTCCTCTGAAATAAATGAAGATGTAGATAAATATTAGTCATTATTTTATTAGATAAGTATTTCTATTAATATCTTTGCTAATACAAGTTCTAAATAAGAGTAAGGTATGACCTCAAGTGCTTTTCTGCCTTCACGCAGTTATGGATTTCTTTTATGATTTCGATTTAAAATGTCCTCAAAAAGCTCAAAGGTTTGGGAAGATGATTAGGTCATGGAATACTAACCCCATCAATGGATGATTTATGAACTCATAGCTGTGTTTTCTGCTAGGAGGTGGTGCTTGATTGGTAGAAGAAGGTCACTTGGAATGTATGTATGTGGAAGAGTAAATACTGTTGTAGTCCCTCTGTCTCCTTGGCGATTCCCTTCACTCTTTGCTTTTGGTCATCATGAAGTGAGCAACTTTTATCTGCTTTTCCCTTCACTGTCATGTGCTGTAATATTCTGTACAGAGCTGAAAGAAGTCATGAGAGACCTGATGAAGTTAGATCAGAGGACTCACTGAGATTCCCTCCTCAGTGGGCAAAGAACCTCCAAAACAACCTAGCTTTATTCAGGATAGTCAGTGTGATCTTGTGCACAATCACCCAGTGAAGGGGAACCATATGTTCGGGCACCAACATGACCGCGGTCTTCTCAAAGTAAAGGAGGGCCACATGCTTAGTCACAAGCATAACCAAGCCTTCTATCTGCTTCCATCCTAGGGTTCACTCACGGATCAACCAATAGTACTTCAGGAAAGGGAGAAAACAATTACGGACCCCACAGGTGAAGCTGTCCTACCGCAGCTGCCTCTGGGCCCTGTCCATCACTCTCTGCCTTTCCAAATGCCCACCAGACTACAGTCATGCTTCTGCCTTGGATGGAGCCAGGGGACCATGGACTGAAACCTCTGAAGTGATGAAGCAAAGAAAATCCTTTCTCCTTTAAACTTTGTCGGGTATTTTTTCCCAACAACACACACCTGAGCAGTACAATGTCTAAACATCTACTCTGCCTAATTGACATCCTAGTATGCTACTTCCCAATCTATCCTCTTGCATTATTTAATATGCTGTCTAAAACTGGATTCATTTCCCAGCAATAGTAAAATGACTATGACAGATTTTGTTATCAGAGAAGAGAGTGGTCATTGTTGTGGTGTTTGCTGACCATGTGAGTTAAAAGCCTTTGGAACTAGTTCAGAGGAAGAGTTTGGAACAGTCTGAAGAGGCCATCTGGGAAAGCCCTAGAGTGCTGTAAGCTAAGCTTGATGGGGAGTTCTTGTCAGAGCTCAGTAGACTAGGATAGTGACAGACATACAGATGATAAGGACCAAATTTAGGAGGATTTTTTTGACAACAAGGATTCCATTGACAGTTGGTCTGATAATGTGCACTACATTTTTTGCAGCAAATGTAGCCATATTTTCCTCATCTCCTGAGACTCTATGGGAGACTGATACTAAGAGTGGCTACCTTATGGAGGAAATTTCAAATCAGCCCAATGCTGAAGCTGTGGGGTGGATATTTGAGGCTGTTGGTCTGTTTTACATTGAGGATCAAGAGCAAATGACACTGCTCAGTGATTTTGAAAGTTTTATGTTTCACCATAAAGCGTACTTATGTAAATTTGGGTCTTGAAAAGCTGAAGGAGAAAACTTCGTTGCTGGAAAGATTAGTATAAAAAAAAAGAGGCCAAATCAGGATAAGGAGAAAAATACCTTGAGGGTATATGAGAAGTCAGAAAGGCCTCACATTTGGAAGACTCAAACATACAAAAAAATTGAAAGATTTTGTTTTGAGATGAGAGCCGTAGGACATCATGTTCAATAAGAGCATCTGGAAAATTTGTTCTTCTGTTTGCTCATAGTGCCCAGCCACTGATGCCCTTGGAGGTGCCTACAAACATGATAAAGGAGAGAATGGCTAGCATTCAAACTGTCAGGATTCCTTGGCATCATCCATGTGGTTTTATAGGCATGGAGAATGCAAGATTTGTAGGGTCAGAAATACTTGTATAGATATTTTAGAAGAAAACACATGAGACCAGATAGTATGCCCTTGAGAGGGCAGTGCATACCAACATGTGTGAAAAGTAAAAAAAATGCAGTGTGAGTCCCAGAAATTTGTACCTACCAGGAATATGGAACATCTGGAAGCAAGAAGTGAACAAAGCCAGCCCAATGGGGAAACCAGGAGAGCTACAGCCACCAGAAAAATTCTAGGGTTGGGGCTTCCCAAGCTGCTTGGAACTTACACCCCACCAAATCTTGCTCCAGGTGCAGATATGGAACAGTAGAACTTAGTATTTGTGCTGCTGAGTTGCTGTCTTGTACTGGTCCCATTGTTGTCTATTCCCCTGTTCCTCCTGTATGGAATGTGAGTGCTTACCCTGTGTCATCATTATATAACAGCAGAATTTCTGTTTCATTTTGATTTTTATAGAAGCACACAGCTAAGATGTTTCCTTAAGTCTCAGATATTTAGTATGAGACTTCAGCAATGCTGAAACTATTAGGATTTGGCAACTCTTAGACAAGAACTATATGCATTTTGCATGAAAATATGCCTAGATATGGTTTATACCTAGATGTCCCCCTAAAGCCTCATGCTATTATAGACAGGGGCCCTGGGCGGTACATGGATTACAAGGGCTGTTTAGCTGACTTGCTTTTAGGAGATGGGGCCTGATTGGAAGAGCTGGATCACAGCGAGTGTGAGCAGGCCAGGAACATCTTCTCACGAGGATCCCCCATAGATTCTTTCTCTGCTGCCACTCTGTTTCCCACTGTTCCTCTCCCATGCTCCCGTGCCAAACTCTCCCACCTTGAAGCTAGCAATTGTGGACTGAAGTGGGCAGCAAGATACCCCTCTTTTCCTTGAAGCTGTGGATGTCAAGTATTATGTCTCCACAATTAGAAAGTAACTAAGACTTATAATTTCAAATACAGTTATTAACATCACGTGGTGCTTGCTTCCCTTTAAGATTTTGTTGCTACAAAATGTGGTCCTCTGCCTGGCAGTAGAGTTGGCCTTGTTGGGAGCTTGCTGGAAATGAAAACCTGTAAGCTACTGACCTGGAAACTGGATTTTTGAGAAGATCTTCTAGTGATTCCTGGGGGAATGAGCGAAGCTTTGATCTAAGAGAATACTTCCCAGGCATGTCTGCATAAGGGAATTACCTTGAGAGCTTTTAAGGATATCTGTGCCTATGTTTCTTAAGCTAAGTAACTAAAATTGTTAGGAGTGGGAACAGAAATCTGTATCTTCATGAAACTCCTTGATGACACTCTCCCATACTATTTACAGGTGCATGGTGAGGCCAAGACAGGAGCTGAGAAAAGGTTGTGACAACAGTCTTACCAGTATTTACTATTGGAAACGAGTGGTCATTTGGGTATGTCAGGAATTAGAGAAATGGGTAATGGAGGAAAAGAAAATTGAGCCAAGTAGAATCTCAGTTGTGAACAGGGTCGATGGGCTTTGGAAAGAGCTAGAGCCAGAACTGAATGTTTAACATGCTTGTGCTTGTGTGATAAAACAAATAAATAAACAATAAAAACTTCTTTCTATCTGGACCTGTAGCAGACTTCAAGTGGTTGGCTTGTTTTCTTGAAAATAAGAGAGAAGGGCTGAATATGAAGCATGAGTTCATATAAAAACTGTATAATAAGAATGAGATGATAAAATTCAAGACATATTATTAAATTCAGATTTTAGATAAAAAGTGAAAGCCCTTTCATATCAGTATGCACTATAAATTATTTGCAGTTTCTAAAGTTTAAATTTAACTGGGTGCCCTGAATTTTTATTTGCAAAACCTGGCAACCTTAGGGTGAACTCTAAGCTAGTTTATGAGAATCAGAAGCTGAGGTCTGGACTTTCATAAGAATGTTAGTTTTGAGTTGGCAGAAATCTTAGTGAAGACAATGTGCTTACATTGAGCCAGGCATCTTATTTGCATTTGGTCTGAATCAGAACTACTGTTTATTTCTTATTCTTCATTTTCCAGTTTTCTTGGGCCTTCTCAAATGTTGTTCCCCCACCAGCTTCTGCCTTCCCCTTAGTTTCTTAGGTAACTTGACTTAGTCCATTGCTTTCTCAGGGATCTCCAGTTATAGAACAGAGAAGCTCTTAGGCTTCAAGCAAATTCAAATCTGTGGGTATTTAGGGAGAGGCACTTACTTATTTACCATTTGCTAGCATGCCACAGCATTAGAGATGCAACCATAGATTTACATTTCTGAAATGATTTTATTCTTTTCTATTCTGTATAAAACAGCTTTCTGGGGGTAATAAATGGAATGAACCCAGAGAATGGTGAGAAAATATGGAGGTGGAGATGAAAAAGCCAGCAAGATGAAAACAAGAATTTTATCTAAAACCACTTCGCAGCAGCAACCCTCTCTCCTTTGCCTGCCACAAAGAGCCTTTTTAGATGACTGGGTGAGTGGACAGGGGCCTCTCTGCAATCCCTGGAAGTCTGTTTACATATGTTACTTTCCTTTGGAAACTGTCAGCGGAGCTTTGTGAAACATTTCTCAAGTGCAAGTACTGTCTCAATCCTCCAGTAGTACAGGTGAGAAGAGAACAAATGGTGCCCACAATGTTGTTTTCTTGCTTGCCTGACAAAGCGCAAAGACGGAGGAAGGGGAGAGCCTAGTGCTTCCCAAAGTGGTCTTTGGATGAGCAATGAACCCCTGGGAACTCTTGAGAAATGCAGAATTGCAGTTCTGCTCTCACACCTACTAATCAGCATGTCTGAAGCTAGCTATTTATTTATCTAGTTTTTGGTACCAGGGATCCAACTCAGGACCTTGTGCTTCCCAGGCGGGTGCTTCTATTACTGAGCTGTCTCCCTGGCCCTAATCAGCATGTCTGAGAGGGGATTCATCAGTCTGAACAAACTAGTCAGACAATTCTAATATCTATGAAACACAGGGACAGTTTTACCTCTATACCCTGAAAGAAGAAAATTCATCTCTTCTTGCTAGCCATTTACTCTGGATGATGCAGATTATCCACATTTGTAGGGCTATGCTATAGCTGCCAGATGGAAGGAAGGGGGACTGGGATCTTTTTTGCCTAGATTTTTAATTGAAGGGTAAAGATAGAACTAAGCTAGGAAAGCACAAAAGGAATGGCACTATCAGAAGTGAGACTTTATCTTCCTCCCAGCTGCACAAAGTCCACACACAGAAGGAAACATTTCCATCAGTTCATAAACTGTATATCCACTGTATATCACTAATGACAACATTAGTGACTGTTAAAAATTTTATTTAGGCATTACATATACCCAGAATAATAATGACAATAATCTACTCAGCATTAAAATAGGGCAGGCACTGCACTAAATGTGGTTCTCTCATGCCACTTGAAGACAACACTATTCAGTCAGTGCTAGGAAGAGCCCCATGGAAGTGATGAAGCTTCAAGTCTTCTCTGTGAATCCACAACCTTTAGAAGGCCAATTCTTAACTGACTGGTTCTGGAACCTAGCTTCATTCTGGGTTCACCCAAGGAGAATTAAAAATTTCAGTGCTTGAGTCCTAGCCCCAGACATCCTGGAATATGTCTTGGTATATTAATCTTGGAGAACAGCCTGCATCTTGGCATTTTTATAAGTTCCCTTGGGAGTCTATTCTGAAACCAGAAGTGCATGCCACTGCCTGATCCTTATGCCTGTCCTTCTCCTTCTCCTTCTCCTTCTCCTTCTCCTTCTCCTTCTCCTTCTCCTTCTCCTTCTCCT